>CABFWB010003058.1:31314-48287 GCA_902151455.1 Timema bartmani
TAGCCCCATGGCTTCTTTGGTGCTGACTGACAGCTGACGGCTTTGATAAGCTACCGGACCAAATTATGTATCCCTACGACGAACCATATGATCTGCAAAAAACATGTGTTTAGCAGCTGTCACTTATGACAGTCAAAATTTAGGTATATACCTAAATGTTGACTGTCAGAAGTCAGCTGTGAACTGTCAGTCAGCACCAAAGAAGCTTAGCTTTGCTTAGCGTTCTGTGTGTATCAGCTTTCAAGATTGTCTAACAGATGGCAGTACTAGCTCATTTTGAGTTAAAATTGACCTTCCCCCTATCTCCACTGTACCCTTCTTAATATTTCATGAAACCCAAAAAAGTTGATTTTACAACAATGTCTGTCTGTATCTGGGCCTAGATTCGAGAAGGTTTGCTGGATTTTGTTTAAACACGATATTTAAATGTTATTCCCATTCCTTTGGAAGTTTTATTTTTATTTTTATTTTATCTCTTAAATTAAAGAGAGTTTACTGATAAGCGTATTTTGAAAATTTCAAATTTTTCTAAAATGATTCAATGAGGTTGTTTAAAATCCAAATATAGCGAGTGTTTGACCTAACAAATAAAATAAAAAAAAGTTTTCTTGTTTTGGGGGGAAGGGGGGGAATTGTTTGAAGATAATTTGTCGATGACTAAATTTTTTTAAATCTAAAGTTGAAACACTTGCGATTAAAATTTGTGTTTGAAGATTTTTAGTCATGCTTTTAATGTGATCTATTTTCAAATACCGGCAATTTGTTGTTGATTTTGTGTTTTTTAGCGCCGTGTCTTACTACCCGTTCAGGTTATACGTCTATATACTAATTACTCTTATATTTTAGGGATGAGAAAGGTTGAATTTAGAAGAAGTGTGCCTGCACTTGTGTGAAGGGAGAATGTAAAACAATACATGGAAATACCAACCTCTATACACCGTACCGTGATTCGAACCTAAACCTCCCTGTAACCACCAAACCCAACTAAACGAGCTTGACGTTTTGTCCGCCTGACCACTGGCGTAGGTTTTATTTTTATAGCTATTGTAATAGTCACATACAACCCAACAACTAGAATCTAGACCATTAACTTACCATTAACCTTAATGTGAGTTCATATCGTGATAAAAATATTAACATTCAGTTATGATTTTTACTGTCTCTAGCAGGATGTCAAACCCGCGGCCAATCGATGAAACGACATAAAATTTGGCTCTGTTTTTTTTTATCATCATTGTAAAAAATACATCTTGTCACATTTAATTGCGTCAAAATCAAAACCTTTCCCGGGCGGTTAAATTTCTGAGGAATGCTTGATCAACATTTCAAAAACTCACGTGCTCAAAAAAATATAGGCTGAGACTTTTTATTTATATTTTTATTTTATATTTGTGACAAAATTATATATTTTTAAATGCGGCTCCCTCGATATAGATATTTGAAAAATTGATTTAGGGTATTTAACGTGCACTTTCTGGACCGAATGTTATATTGCCACACACGACTTGTAAACTAATTTAAATCTAGAACAGACACAACACCCAGCCCTCGGCCATTAATGTATCATTGTTAAGATGCAGCCTACGATTCGTTCATTCCTGTGAGCAACAAACTATAGTACTGTTAAAGGTTTTGTCAATATTTAACATCAATATTTATACAAGACCGTAGTCAGTGGGTGGTTTTGGGGGTTCAAACCCCCCCGAAATCTTATGAATAAAATACACATGGCTTTATTTATGGTTTCAAACAATACCAAAATTAAGGTACAAGCCCAAATTAAGGGGCTGTGTTACCATAAAAAGCACTTCAGAGAGCTTATAGAACGGTTTATCATTTATATTTTTTTCTAGCCTCCGGCAATTGGGGGATGTGCCCACCAAACCCCCCCTGAAATTATTGGCTGGCTACGGCCTTGATCTTTAACCTAAGTGCAACATCTGATTGGCAATATCTCAGTTTCAAGAAAAATTATATTCGACCCATCTCTGGTTTATTTTACTGTCTTATTCCTCGTCTTGTGGCCTTGTTGTCCCGAGTCGCGGGAGCAGAGGGTTGGAGGGGGTGGGGCGGTACTTTAACGGTAATGAAAAAAGAAATGTATAAACGGGAAATTAAACTTGGGACGAAAACTTGCTGCAACGTTTGTAGCCGTGGGAGACAGTGCAGTGACGTAACCGGCTGGATGTCCTCCCCTCGTAGCTCAGTGGTCAGGGAGACCCTTTTGCAGGGATGGGGCCCTTCGAAAATCTTGAGTCGTGAAGGATAGTCGAGACTTGATCATTTGAAAATATTTTATATTCACTAATAATAATAACAATAATATTAATACTTTTTCTAAACACTGCGTCTTACTATCCCTTTGGTCTACACGCATAGTGTACCAGTATTGGCGTGGATGTGGAGTGTAAAACCCACCCTCAGTACACCCGACAGGGATTCGAACTCCTATATAACCGTCATCAGCAGTCCAGTCTATTGTGAGGTGAGAGTGCGACTTAGACAATACGGCCACCGAACTGGGTGGTAATAATAATAATAATAATAATAATAATAATAGGCCTTGTAATAATATGTATTATTATTATTATTTGATTTTATTATTATTATTATTATTATTATTAATATTATTATTATATTTTATTTAAATTATTATTGTTATTATTATTTTATTTTATTTAAATTATTATTGTTATTATTATTTTATTTTATTTAAATTATTATTGTTATTATTATTTTATTTTATTTAGTTATCTGAGACCTCTAACAGGCTAGCACTGAAAAAATACACAGCACAGGGCCTGCAAAATAATAATTACATTATCTTTGTGTACAAGAGATTACAATAAAACAAACAGTAGTTAAATAACAATAATAATAATAATAATAATAATAATAATATAGAGGGAAAACAAGAAAATATAATCTGATTCAATAGTATTGTAATAACGAACCACCAAGAGTAGAATCCACAATAAACGAACAGAAAGCAATTAGTTGAAAGGGTGTTTTACCAAATAACTTCTCTAATTTTGGTTTATTCAAAAGTGATAAAAATCAAATTCCTGCAATATAACTTACAGTTAGCGCTGCTTATGCAACGACCAACAAAAGTAATTTTTCTTTAGCTCTCGTGCTATTTATTAGTCGTTTATGCCGGGATCACGATCAACTTAACGTTCACGCAACGTAACGTTCACTTAACGTAAATAAACTAGTGTGTGATCAAGATTCACGTGACGTAACTTAACGTAACAGCTCATCTTGAAAAAAAAAACCCACACAAATTGAAACCAAATCATTTAGGTCTGATTAGGTTACAAGTTCTTGCAAAAGTTCGTGAGACGCCAATATGGCATCCGCACAGTAAAACGAAAAAATGAAGTACAAAATAGTATTTTTGACGTTGATTGGCTAGCTAGATATAGTTTATTGTGAGAGTAGCGCCTTAGACCATACGGCCACCGAAGTGGGTAACACTTAAAAAGTTCACAGTTAACTGCATCTTGATGGATTAAATTTAAAAACACGAGCACCTTTACGTTATGTTACTGCGTTACGTTACGTAAACAGTCGGGTGCACTTGGGAATGATTTATCACCTAAGGTGTCGGATAAATAATAAAATACAAATAAAACATAATTATCTGAGACACGGAACAAAATTTAGTAATAATTAATCCTTTGTGACGGGCAGGTCCAGAGATGATTGGTCACATCTTCCGTCAAGTTTCCCATTGATCTTTTGTGACGGGTGGGTCCAGAGACGATTGACTGCGACTGAGGCCCCATCTTCCGTCAAGTTTCTCATTGAGCTTTCGGGCCCAGATGTTACTCAAACAACATGCATTTATTACACTAATGAAGTGAGGATTTGGAAGATAGGATGAAGAGAGAATGTATCCGCATTTGCGTGAAAGGACCGTTGGAAACTATCGAGGAAAAAAAACACCTTCAGTTGACCCAGCAAAGATGCCAACCCAGAGCTACCTTGTCATCCACCAGCCGACTAGACGTGCTCTCCAGTACGGGTAACGAGCAATATCCGAACAATTTTTAACACACGACTTACAAACTAGCTTAAGAGTTAAGGCAGTTGCTTCTGTCAGCGATAAAGTATATATCACTGTCAGCCCATAGCTTAAAATACAATAGTTTGTGTCATTTTCTGGAACTACTTCTCTATTCTATTTAAGCTTATACTCCCTTTAATTCTTCACATACAACACCTCTTTGTTACATTAAGAAAGAGGGGGAAGAAAATTACTAAATTTCTTATCTCAAGGTAAAAAGGAAAGATCGCTGCTAGTTCTCAAATATCAAAGAATTTATGTTGTGAGTCTATCAAAGAACTACTGTATTTGTTAAAGGAAGGCTAAATCTAGAGCCCTTTTTTATCAAGACTAGTCTCAAAGCTCCACAAATATGATTAAAAAGTCGCTGAAAATGAGATAATGTCACATTTTCACACATTTGTTTTTATTAATAAAACTAAACTATATCTACCAAGATATCAAACTAATAAATACCAAGATAACAAGCTTGGTACGCACACGCCTTTTAGGATAGTATCGTGTAGATTGTTTCTTCCGTTGGCCTATAGTACCTCTTTCGGAGAGTTTTTGAAAAATGGCCATTCATCATGTTTGGTGCTCAAAGCCTTATACTACGTTTATCAAAACACGTATCAAAGAAAAGCTCCAATCGGAATAAGGCACACAAGACGGGATTTTGACTAAGCCCTAATTGTAATTTATTTCCATCAGACCTGTAGTGGATCGTTGCAGCGATTGCTGAGTTCTCACTCGACTTTCTAGTCAAATGTTTACTCGTAAAAGGCTAGTAACGCTACATACATTTTGAGCAAAACGTTTATTTTTCCCTTCACACCACGATGAGAACTTTAAAACCACCCAGCTTTCTATTTGTTGCACCACTTAAGTAAGAATTGAGTTTTTATTATTTTTAACAAAATGAGAAATATTTTACTTACCAATATACAATCATTCATTAATCAGGGTTTCTATGGTGATGTAAGCCAGTGATAGATGGGGTGGGGTGCTTGGGACGATTTACCCTCCCCTATGCATATAAAATAATCAAAAATAGTGAAAGCAATGCCTTAATGTTGTAGAGAATGATTAACACCTCCCTCGCCCTATCTCCTACATGACCTAACACTTCCCTCGCCCTATCTCCTACATGACCTAACACCTCCAATAGGGTTGTTAAGGAAAAAGAGCCTTGTTGGAATCTTTCGACTTTATTATTGTGGGAACCAAATTTTGAAATAACGCATCGTAGAATTAAATATTGCGTAAGAGCTGAACGTCTGAGCGGCAATTTCTCTCTTACCGAGGTGGCCCCCTTAAGCTAAAACGGCAACATTTTACACTAAATACCCAACACTGGCACCAGGAATGGTGATATCTGGGTAACAAGACGAACATATCTAAAAGAATATAGAATTACAAACTAAACACACCAATAAGGACGAGCCCGCTTCGGTGGCCGCATGGTCTAAGGCATCACTCTCGCAATAGACTGAACTGCCAATGACGGGAGGATCTAGACTCGAATCCTGGTCGGGTGTACTGAGCGTGGTTTATCCTTAATGGTTGTCCGCTCTACCACTGCGCAAATGCTGGTACACGTTCTATTAATTCAACCTTCCTCACCCTTAACACATTAGCGTGTAACCCGAATGAGTAGTAAGATGCGGTGCTAAACAAACAAAAAAACTAGGACAGCAACACTCAGCATTCAACACTTAGCATTCAGCACGTAGTATTCAACACTTAACATTCAGTACGTAGCATTCAATACTTAGCATTCAACACGTAAACACGTAGCATTCAACACTTAACATTCAATACGTAGCATTCAATACTTAGCATTCAACACTTAGCATTCAATACTTAGCATTTAACATGTAGCATTCAACAATTAACATTCAACACCTAGCATTCAACACTTAGCATTCAACACTTATCATTCAATACTTAGCATTTAACATGTAGCATTCAATGATTAGCATTCAATAATTAGCATTCAACACTTAGCATTCAATAATTAGCATTCAACACTTAGCATTCAAACTTAACATTCAACACTTAGCATTCAATATGTAGCATTCAACACTTAGCATTCAATACTTAGCATTCAATCTATATCTACCAAGATATCAAACTAATAAATACCAAGATAACAAGCTTGGTACGCACACGCCTTTTAGGATAGTATCGTGTAGATTGTTTCTTCCGTTGGCCTATAGTACCTCTTTCGGAGAGTTTTTGAAAAATGGCCATTCATCATGTTTGGTGCTCAAAGCCTTATACTACGTTTATCAAAACACGTATCAAAGAAAAGCTCCAATCGGAATAAGGCACACAAGACGGGATTTTGACTAAGCCCTAATTGTAATTTATTTCCATCAGACCTGTAGTGGATCGTTGCAGCGATTGCTGAGTTCTCACTCGACTTTCTAGTCAAATGTTTACTCGTAAAAGGCTAGTAACGCTACATACATTTTGAGCAAAACGTTTATTTTTCCCTTCACACCACGATGAGAACTTTAAAACCACCCAGCTTTCTATTTGTTGCACCACTTAAGTAAGAATTGAGTTTTTATTATTTTTAACAAAATGAGAAATATTTTACTTACCAATATACAATCATTCATTAATCAGGGTTTCTATGGTGATGTAAGCCAGTGATAGATGGGGTGGGGTGCTTGGGACGATTTACCCTCCCCTATGCATATAAAATAATCAAAAATAGTGAAAGCAATGCCTTAATGTTGTAGAGAATGATTAACACCTCCCTCGCCCTATCTCCTACATGACCTAACACTTCCCTCGCCCTATCTCCTACATGACCTAACACCTCCCTCGCTCTATCTCCTACATGACCTAACACCTCCCTCGCCCTATCTCCTACATGACCTAACACCTCCCTCGCCCTATCTCCTACATGACCTAACACCTCCCTCGCCCTATCTCCTACATGACCTAACACCTCCCTCGCCCTATCTCCTACATGACCTAACGCCTCCCTCGCTCTATCTCCTACATGACCTAACACTTCCCTTGCTCTATCTTCTACATAACCTAACCAATAACTCTTACAACTTAACTCCAATGTGCAGAAAATCTAGTGACTTAAAACTAAAACTCTCCAAGGATTTTGATATGATAACCAATTATTTCTATTAAAATATTTTTTTTTCTTTTAATACTTACTAACGCGTTTTAGGCCCATGCACCGGTACATATTTACTACTTCTATTGTGAAAGATACTTTTTATTTTAGGTTTTTTTGTATTAAAACTACATATTCTTTTTTTATTTCTATCAAAATTATTTTAAATAAAATCTTGATTTAGTTAAAATCATTTAATTTACACTTGAAGAGCCTTATGAAAACCAATCTCTCCTTCCCAGCCTCCCCCCCCCCTCCTCGACAATAAGCCATGGAACCGTACTTGATGTAAACAAATAATTATTGTACATTGTACATTGTACACAGCGGAAAAGCTGGAAATTTGTTTGAAAAATCGGGTTTTTATTCAAATTCAATATCTTTTACACCATCCTGGACCCCTAACTTTAAAAATGAGTATTCCTTTGTCAAAATATGTTCAACCATTTTCTCGTAATTTCAACTACCGGAAACGGGCTTATCAAATAAGCAGTAATTGATTATTTATTGATTTAAACACTCTACAATTCCCGAATTAAAAGAGGTGGAAATTATTTATTCTATTTACTTTTTTATTGGCCTTTGGGAAAAGTAATGAATATTTAATATAATTTATCGAAGCCTAGTCCAGAAAGACTTGTATTCGAGATGTACACAATGAAATAATTATAATATGTGAAAGATAAACTAGTAATTTATAATCAGTTCAATAGTGATCCAGATAAATAATTTACAATTATACATAGGTACTGCTATTTTTGTATCCAATTATTTTTAATTTATCTCATTTTGTGAGACATGATATCGTTGTTCCAAATTAATTTTTTTAAATCAAATTTAATCAAATCAATTTTTCAGTCATGTTTTGCTTTCTCATCTAAGGAGAACATATTGCAATCGTGAAAAAATTTTCACCTCGAGATTATGATGAATCTTTATGTTTTATGTGTGTCCGAGCTTAAAAAAAGGTGGTTTTTACAATTCTGTCTGTCCCCATGTTTGTCTGTCCGTCCCTGACCACAGATATGAAATGGTTTGATGGATTTTATTCAAACTTGATATTTAGATGTTGTGTGGCTATACCTTGGGATTAAAAAAAAAATTTTTTTTGACCCTAGCCCAGTGGTTTTCAACCCAGCGGGAGGGGTCGCACTGCCTGTTGAGGCTATAACTTTCGTTTAAAAGTGATAATGACTATAGAACATTTTAAAATTCAAATAGAAATGTAACCGTTAAAATGATTTAAAAAAAAAATTTATGCAGTGTTCGCACAGACTTTTTAGCTTTGTTATCGAAATTATATTTAACACTTATAAGATATGTGAAATGAAATAATATATATGTTAACGGCAATGTGTGTAATCAAGGCATTCTATAAACTGTCTAGGCATTCTAGGCCTATATAATGCCACACTGGTTTTGGCAAAGTATGAAATAAATTAGTTTTGCTCTTGTATTTCATACTTTTCGTAGGAAATTTATAGAATAACCATTATATATTACCGAGTACAATAGCTAACCTAACATAGCCTAACCTAACCTAACCACCCTATTCTAAAATTACCTAACCTGACCAACTTAAATCCTAGGAACTAGGTGATCCTGCAAGAAAACGGTGCAAGACTTAAATAGAACTGGATAAAAGAATTGATAGCATATTCCGGGACTTCAAAAAGACAACGGACTTTAAAATAAGTTTGAAATACAACAGCAAAACTCGTTTATTTCATACTTTGCCAAAACCACTTTGGCATTATATAGAATACCTGGGTTTCACACATTGCCGGTGACATATACACTTGGTTGGAGAAACATATTTTTTGTTATATGAATATTTTCAACTTCCCATTTCTCAAAGCTATATTTAAAGAATTGTATTTGCTTATATTTCTAAAGCTACTGGTTTTATAAAATATTATTTAAGATAAAAGTGCTATATATGATAAGTTATTTCGTATCTCAAAGAGTTGCAGAGATATTATCAAAATTGGAAATTCCCGTCCGTGTAAAATACCTTCAAAGTAATTTTCATGAGAAAATAAGAATTACCATTTTGTTTGTAACGTTAAATCGTGCCTAAATACAAATTTAAATCAAAATTGATGGAGCCAAAAAAATAATATATATATATATATCTTTTCGTTTTTGAGTGCACTGCTCTTAGTCTTAGGTTTATTTTTCCAAAAATAGCTTTAGAGAACACTATGAAAACCCAGATCGGTAAAATGGTTTCGGCTCAAGTCTCAGTAACAGACAAACGGCATTACAAAAACCACTTTTCCGGGCTCGGAGGGGGGTGGCGGTAGTGAAACGTCGATATTCAACAAAATATCGAATTTGATATTTTGATGATCACATAACTTTTCCTTCCTCACCAGTTTAAATGACGGTTTAGGTTCCTTTTGTTTTTTCCAGCTCGAACAGTTGTTGCTGACTTGGTTTACTATAGCAGTGACAGGGAGGTAAGAATTTGAATTCCGGCTAGTTGTACTTACTCGGATTACATTTCCCAAACTGTTTTCCCCTCTCCCTCCACGCAAATAAGGGCACATTTCCTCCAAATGTTACCTATCACGCTAGTGTAATTTAATGTAGATAGCGCCCCAGATAGGTATTAAGACGAATACTATGATGGATTAAATAGCCAAGCTATTACATTTTATTAGTTACGGTAATAGCCGCGTCTAAATATCATATTCCTTAAATAGAAAAATGACACCTTGACACAAGAATCGAACGTAGGACCTTTTCCTTAGTACGCCAACGCTATACCACTGAGATATCTAAAAGTCGTCCTGTGCTCAGAGTCATTCTTCACTAAGAGGCAAATTCTGTGATGGACGTGGAAATCTTCAGCTACATACACGTGATCAATTAATCACCAGCTATCAGATAGCCCAGACATCTTTGAATCGGGAGGAATTTATGGTACCAATGGTACAGTTATAACTGTACAAATGCTCAAACTATGATGGAAATGGCTTACTAAGTCAGGGGTCCCGGGTTCATTTTCCGCGTCCAGGCGTCATGATTCATTTTAAAGAATAAGACGAATAAAATTAATTTTAAAATTAGTATTTTAACGCTTTTAGATCATCATTGGGGTCGCGATAATATCAAAGACCAAAATTGTAGCAAAACCTTGTAAAAGGTCGTAAACCAATGAAGTCTAGCCCTTAAATTAAGGGCTAATGTGTGATTATTTTGAATTACATTTTGTTTGGTTTTATTTAGGAAATGTCGATTAATTTGTTTAAAATTGATATTTAGAGTGTGTTTGACTTCCCAAATAACACTTTACACTTGTTTTATGGGTAAACATTCGCTTAAAGGTAGTTTACCAACAACCTGGTTCTTGTAAATTTTTCTCCATGCTTATAATACACTATGTAATGATATGGAATTATACATCTCAGTAATTTATTATTCACATTTGTATTCAAAATTACGATATTATAAATGAGAGCGGGTAGTAATATTTATTGCAAGGTATGGCATCATCTTTCTACGTCTCTGTTTGAAAAGACAACGCAGTTTTGTAAACAGAAACGCACCTGGATGTCCGCACCTCTTTTCACTTCCTTCCTGACGAGGACCCGTGTAGGTAGATTCAATGAAATCTTAACCAGTGTTCTAAATCTCACGTGTAGGAAATCATCGTGTATATGACGTGATAGTCGGGCTTTTAAATTAAAATCTACAACGTGTGAAATATCTAGCAAAAAACGGTTTATTTACCTAAAATAAAAAACTATAAAAGACTAGAACTTTTAATTTATAAAATAAGACATCATCCGTTTTTAATTACTATAATAAAGGATAGCAAACTTGGACCCAATCCAATCATTATATCAAATATCAAATAATGGCGAATAAACATTCATATATCTATTAAACGTCACAACTATTCGAAAAAGTTTGTGCGATTGTGTGATAACATTTTTTTTTATAAGTGGCCAGTAATTATCATTGCAAATTAGGATTTGAAATGTCTATATTGTGCAAGTTCTTGTTTTGACTGTACCGAGTATAGAGAAGGTTGAATGGCCTTGATAACTGTAAGACTTCTTCTAAGAAACCAAAGAGGAGACAGTCCAGTTTTCAAAAGAAGAACCTTCCTTATCTGACTGCTATAAAAGCTACTCCCAGCTGTCACTTTAGATAAATATTATAAATACCTATAAAATAACACACACAATAAAGTAAAATGTTATGTGTTGACCTCCTCAACCAGGGATCACCAACAAGGGCGTCCATGTGGGTTTTCCAAATGGAGGGCAGACTGGAGTCTCATCTGCCTCAAGAGAAAATTTCACGAATTTAATCTTGTGGGAAGGAATTTTAGAGCATCTGAACATAATTCTGAGCTAATTATATGAGTTTCAAGAGCAAATTTTCGCGAAAATTCTTTTTCTAAAGAATTAACAAAAACAAAATCTAGTTGGAGCTGAACTCATTGAAAAGAAACATTATATTTTTCACAAGTTTATTGAACAGAACAAAATTAAAAGTAAGTTGTTGTAGAGGGAATGGGAGGAAATATACATTTTATCATTTTTTATATATTTTAACTTGGATATTGATGATTCTAAGTTGTTGATAGCAAATTGCGGTCAATTAATTACAAATACAAAAAAAAAATATCATAAAAACTAACAACAAAATTGCAGAGTGAAAAAAGGGGGCTATAGCCCCCCTTATCGCCCATTTACGGGTCCCCATGCCCACCAAATGGTCGATTGAGAGCTACCTGTAGCTCGCGCCAGCATTTTTGCGCTTTCCAAAACAACTTCTCGTTGAAGAGCATTTGCCTCAAGTTCAGTACATGTCTTGTCTTGAAGGAAAACTATCCAGGTTCTGGTTCGTGGTTCAGTACATGTCTTGTCTTGAAGGAAAAACTATCCAGGTTCTGGTTCGTGTTGCAATCCGAGTGAAGGCGTCCATCTGCTTTACCCAAACTACGATTCACCATCTTCAGCTGGAGGTGTTAAGTAGGCTCACGAACATCTTGAGAATTGTATTCGATTGGAAGTTAAACGCTACTTACTAACTAAAATTTTAAAAGTAGTACGGTTCACCGCACAGACTTTCTTTCTGTTCTATCTTAAAATAGATAGTCTACATTTAAAAAAAACCTCGTAAGATCTGTAAAACAAAAAATATACATTGATGCAGAAACACTCCACCAAACAGCATAAATGAAATAATATACACTGTTGCAGACACACTAATCCAGATTTTCCCCCTACTATAGAGGTACTTCATGGAGAATTGGAATTATGTTGGGAATTCTTGATACAGAAATCCGAGCTTACAGAGATCTGCATCTAGGTATGTTTCCAAACATTCAGTATTGAAAGCTCTTGTGTGATATCAGATACTACTTCATTAGCAGAGCGATCTTTTAATTTGTTTAATGAAATTAAAACCTACTTGAGACAATGGTTTGACCATGCTTTTTGTGAATATAAATATTGATATACCCCCTGAAGAGGTTCTAAATATATTTTCAAAAACACTTAAATTAGAGTTTATGTAAACTTGTTCACTCCTCTTATCTCAAAGAACTGGATATTAAGTTTGGTAGCCTAATAACATTTTATGAAACAAAATATTCCTTATCATTTAGACCAAGATAATTAATAGTTTTTTTTATAAACGGACTCAACGCTTTTACATAACCTAGCTTTATACATCTTTTAAAAATTAATGTTCCTAAACTTAAAGGTTTTTTTTCTAAGAATCTGAGATAACAATATAATTATTTGTATCATGATGACCCTCCTGTGATTTTTCATCCGACACTGGTCTGACGCCTTATAACTCATGACCACATGTACAGGTGCGATGAGTATCATCCAGAGTACCAGACTGACACCCTGACGCCAGGTTCCGCAATCAGGGATCAGCGGTGCTGTTGGTTAGTACAGTCTCAGTAGCAAGTGACTCCACTCGGGTAACAGTGGTGCTGTTGGTTAATACAGTCTCAGTAGCAAGTGACTCCACTCGGGTAACAGTGGTGCTGTTGGTTAGTAACAGTCTCAGTAGCAAGTGACTCCACTCGGGTGACAGCGGTGCTGTTGGTTAGTACACTCTCAGTAGCAAGTGACTCCACTCGGGTGTAACGCCGTCGGTCGAGCTCCCATTTTTCACTCAAGTCCTCCAATAAGTCCTCTTCAATATTAAATGTAATTGACTCATTTATTTAAATACAGTAAAGTCCCGACTATCCGACATTCCATTTTATCCGTTAAACATACGACGTGCTATTGGCGTGACCTCGCCGCAAGGAAGGATTACAAACTTCAATCACCAATTTTTTTAGGAGTGACTTTGGTATTTTTTATGGTACAGTATACTCGTATAACAAAAGTGGCATTTAATTGATTTAAAATCCGATTGTTCTGTTTACGTGAATAAAATAATAAACAATAGTTTTATAATTTAGTACATAATTTATGCTTGGAAGTAATTACTTATTCTTATTTAATATCTTTACTGTACTTCCATTTAATTTTGATTTGTTTCGGTCCAGCCCCTCCCCTTGTATCCGTATTATCCGATATTTCGGTTATCCGACCACCTGTCGGTCCCGTTTGGGTCGGATGGTCGGGAATCTGCTGTAGTTGATTTACTTGCAAGATTTTAGTTATACGTATGTATGTAGGCCTAATAATTACGCTGTGTTAGGGATGAGTAAGGTTGGATTTAGAGAAAATATACTCACATTTGAGTGGAGGGAGAGTATAAAACAATTTAGGATAAACCTTCCCCAATACACCCGACCGAGATTTGAACCCTCACCCCACCATCCTCGTCAGTCCAGTCTGTTGGGAGAGTAACGCCTTAAAACACAGGTTCTTAAACTTTTTTTATATCGTGAGCCGTATGGGTTTTAAAAATAATTGGTGTACTGGTTTTAAAAATGTCGGATTAGTATTTTTTATTTAACTTGTTAATTTGTTAAGCCTTAATTAATGAACACAATTGTTTGCGGGCCAGATAAAATCAGTCGAGGGGAAGGGAGGAATCCGGTTCATGGGTTGTAGGCCGCCTTAAGACAATCAAACCAGCGAAGAGGGTTTTAGTTTAGTCATTTGTTTTATTGTTTTAGTTTAGTCATTTGTTTTATTGTTTTAGTTTAGTCAATTGTTTTATTGTTTTAGTTTAGTCATTTGTTTTATTGTTATACTTTAGTCATTTTTTATTGTTTTAGTGTGGTTAATGGTTTTATTGTTTTAGTTTAGTCAATTGTTTTATTGTTTTAGTTTTGTCATTTGTTTTATTGTTTTAGTTTAGTCAATTGTTTTATTGTTTTAGTTTAGTCAATTGTTTTATTGTTATAGTTTAGTCATTTTTTATTGCTATAGTTTAGACAATTGGTTTATTGTTTTAGTTTAGTCAATTGTTTTATTGTTTTAGTTTAGTCATTTGTTCTAGTTTTTTAGTTTAGTCAATTGTTTTATTGTTTTAGTTTAGTCATTTGTTTTATTGTTTTAGTTTAGTCATTTGTTTTATTGTTTTAGTTTAGACATTTTTTTTATTTTTTTAGTTTAGTCAATTGTTTTATTTTTTTAGTTTAGTCAAATGTTTTATTGTTTTAGTTTAGTCTTTTGTTTTATTGTTTTAGTTTAGTCATTTATTTATTGTTTTAGTTTAGTCAATGGTTTTATTATTTTAGTTTATTCATTTTTTAATTCTTTTAGTTTAGTCAATTGTTTTAGTTTAGTTTAGTCATTTGTTTTATTATTTTTAGTTTAGTCAATCGTTTTATTTTCGATTTGGTTATTTTTAACATTAACTAATAAATATAACATTTTAAAAAGGTGTATGGGGTGGTCAGAGCTCATAATTTTAAAAAAATGTGTTAACAATCATAAACATAAGCTTAAAATAACTGGTTGTCTCTGTGGTCGAGTGGTCAGAGTTCCTGGCTACAGATACTGAGGTCTTGGGCTCGATTCCTGGTAGTTACAGATCTTTCTGTGAAGCAATTATTGGTATAGAACGGGGTCAACTCAGCCTCGTGAGGACAAATGAGGAGCTACTTGAATAAAGAAGTAGCAGCTGTGGTCTAGAACACTGAGATTAATGGCTTGAGGGTTCATTATGCTGACCACATTACACCCTCTATCCGCAAATGTTGGCACTACCTTCGCCAATGTACGGTGGTCGCTCGGTTGGTATAGCTCGCTTACAGGCTTACGTGATAGGGTTGTTTTAATATACAATAGGACTTATATTAAACTAGACGAGTTTATAAGTCTATCTGCTACTACAAAAAATTGTGTCATCTCAATCGTATATTCGTGTCCCACATAAAAAGATTGTATTTTTGGTTTTTGTAAATTAATCCGTACAAGAAAAAGGGTCGCTTTCAGCCACCATCTTAAATAAAGGCTGCCGAGGTAGTGAATATAGAACAATACTCCTGAATCAAATTATGATTGTCTTTGTCTTAATAATAAACTATTTACTCCATGGTCTATCCATTTATTTTCCCAAACATTATTATTATTATTATTATTATTATGCACTCTGTTTTACGACAGGTCAATTCCTTTTGTCAGTGAACTTAGACCTCCAACGAACTCTGTCCTCTGCCTGCTCCTTGAGCTCCCAGAATTTCCTTATTTTCTTCAAGTCATTCAATATTTGAATCCTCCTCCTTCCTAAGTTCCTCTTTCCTCAACCTTTCCTTCTATGACGTCGTGCAGATGACAATTCTCCCTACGGATATTATAATGAGATAGATTTTCGTTTAGTAATAATTTTAATCAAAAGTTCCCACCCTTTACACATTTCAAATTAATGAATAGTTTCAGAACATAAAACTAAATGTATCCACATGTGTTAGGAAATTTTCTCACACACCTGGATGACCTTTTTTTTTTATTTTATTTTTTAGCTGTTGACAACCAAGCTCTTTTGTTCACAGTTCCCCCCACACCTATTCCAAATACTTGTGAAACAAAATATCTTCGAGAGCATTCTCTATTTCTCTTGCTCTTCTAGAGTATGGTGCAACCTACAGAAAGACAGTATATTCCAGAACAATTTATTTCAAAACATATACACGAAAAGAAGGCCCCTATACACATTCTGTCCACATCCTTACCGAGAAGCAGCACGCGCTAAACTAATCTCTAATATTCAAAATTCAGTCCGCAACCTTGCTGTAATAATGGTCTGTGTCAAATTAATCCCTAAAGTCAAATTCAGTCCACAATATTATAGCATAAATGGTCCGCGACATATTAATCTCAAATTTTTACTCGACTTGAAATCTCAAATTATAATGGTCCGCGATGCGTTGAGCTATCCAGCCTAAGCTGCCGCATCGCGTGCACAAACATATTTATTCTGAATCAATTGCTTTTAAGTTAATAAAAACCATTTTCTGCAAATGACATTCTTCACATATAGATAGTATTAAAGCCGTACCCTTATAATCATCACGAAGGATCCTAACAAGAGACTCCACAACAACTCACCAACACTCCCCAGATAAAAAAAAACAACAGAACCTTACAATGTGTCTGATCCAGTTCGCTTTGCATCCAAGAATCACATCCAAAATGTTTCTCTTCTCACACACTCTTCTTAGGACAGAATGATAAGCTAAGCTAAGCTATGCTGTGCTGTCCTGTGCTAAGACTCTGTCAGTTTGGTTTCACACTCATCGCTAAGCTGAACTAAGCTATGCTGTGCTGTCCTGTGCTAAGACTCTGTCAGTTTGGTTTCACACTCATCGCTAAGCTGAACTAAGCTATG
>CABFWB010003058.1:48352-58358 GCA_902151455.1 Timema bartmani
TGCTAAGACTTTGTCAGTTTGGTTTCACACTCATTGCTAAGCTGAACTAAGCTATGCTGTGCTGTCCTGTGCTAAGACTTTGTCAGTTTGGTTTCACACTCCTTGCTAAGCTGAACTAAGCTAATCAATGGTCCCCATTTCCCCCACGAATTCAGTGTTGTTTCTTTCTGGTCTGTTCCAGTGAATCTTAGTTATGACAGCGTTCTCCAAAATGTCTTGTTTGAGTTCAAGTGATAGTACTGATAGAACTGTTAGCAGTTGTTATGGAAGTTGAAGAAAATTTAGGGGGTGGAGGTTTGACTTGTTCATTTAACGCTTCTATTCTAATATAAAACATTTATTAAATATAAAACCTAAATAGAATATTACTTAAATATACGTGAGACAAAGTAAAAACAAAACTTAAAACACTTCTTTAGTTATTTTCACCAAACCAGCCCTGCGTCTGTTCAACACGGAGCCCAAGTTGCGTTATGCGCATGCGCAACGTAAGATGGCTCAAGATGGGAGATGGAAAAATTGCCCAGACAGCAAAAGGAAAAAACATAGCGCGGCGTAGCAAGGCATAGCTTAGCTTTCTGTGTGAACCGGCCTTTACATTAGACTCAGGACGAACATTAAACTATCAAATTACTACAAAAGGCACACAACTTGTGTGTTAACTTAAAATAGGAACTTTTATTTTTCTTAAACTCGTTTGTTTTATGGTCCTGGATCCGAAAATAGATGTCGCCAAGATGTATTTTGAATAATTTAACCGTCGTATTTTAAAACAATGGTGGTTGGGACAGTGTGTATGGTATGAATATTGCTCTATATCTGATTTGTTTGTTTTGACTTAAAATATGAAAAGGGAGAAACAATTTATATCCCAAAATACAATGGCGGGTACCTAGGTCTTTTTTTTTCCGTACGTAAAATATTACATAAAAACAATTATACCTGCATTTGCATATAAACTAGAGTGGGAAATTATTTAGGGAAAAACGCTACATTAAACCCTAGAGGGATTCAAACCCCAACGTCTTAGTCACTGGAGAAACCAGACAAGTCGCGACTTGACGCTTTGGTGCACGTGTCCATTGCTGCGGCTAAAAAAATAATGTTCATCGGGACATTCTTAGGACAGGCCAGTTTGTTTCTGATACATACGTTTCAAAGGAGGTCTATCATGTACCGAAACTGAGAGTACGCAGTAAGAGAGTTATATTGAGATGTATAATAATATCACTTTAAAAAGTGAAATAGCAGCCCAGCTAATTACAATAACAGTTCAGGACTGCAACAATGTTTACCCTATTCAGTGCTCGAACCCGGTGCTTGCTAGGGGAGGTTGTGTGGGGGTAATGAGATCATGAAATTCATGAAGCTGTGACGTAGTTGCGTGAGAGAGAGAGAGAAGGGTGTTGTATTGTCGACGCAAGATCCAGGAGTAGGTTGAATGTATGCGTCACCTGCCTTGCTTGCTGCATGCAGCCCCCAACTTCCCACCTTCCCCTACAATACACTCGCGCGCGCGTGTTTGTGTGTGTGTGTGTGTGCGTGCTGCACGCCACAGGGCGGCTACAAACGTGAAGCATACCCGGGTGGTACACTTTTTTTTTTTTAGATATTTAAGGATGGGATGTAGAAAACGCGAGTTAAGGTCAGTGTTTTTGTAATTTTTTATACCAAAACATGTTTTTGGTCAAACTAAATCAAATATTTTTCCAGTATAAACATAAGAGTTTAATTTTCTTCACGCGGTGATATCAACAGTTGTTGAATATCTGTCAAGGATGTCCTGGAATTTAATGACAACTTTTTCTCTTACAACTGTTGATATCACCGTGTGAAGAAAACTAAACTTTGTATTTTTACTGAAGAAATATTTGATTTATTTTGACCAAAAAATGTTTTTTTTATAAAAACTACAAACACAGTGACCTTTTATCGCGTCCCCTACATCCCCACCTCCACAGGGGGCCATAACCCCGGGCCCCACGTTTGAAAGTGTCCCTCTAAAACCACGCACATTTTTACTACTAATATTTTATCTAAAATGTTAGAAATTATAGTTTTATTAAAATAGTTTTTCGATAAGTGCAACAAAGAGATAGTATATTTATCCCTTTCATTCCAAAGAGCAAACGCTGCCTGACGCACAGGGAGTTGAACCGGAACCAATAGCGGGAACTAACAGTTATCTTTAAGGAACCAGATCCGGTACATGGAGCCTTAAAATAAATCCATTAGAACCCGAACCATAATTGGAGCATATATACAGGTTAAATAAGGTTCTTATCAGTTTTTAAAAATTATAACTTTTAAAAACGGTTTTGTTCTTATTGCAAATTTTAAAAAAAAGGCGCGGGGCCCCAAATTTTGTAGGTGGCTCTCGCCCCCGAAATCCTTCACTCGGCCCTGAGCTTACTGGGTCCATTAGAAGAGTTTTTAACCAATAATATAATAGTCCACGTAATTCAGTAATCAGTTATAGCGCGGGTCGCACAAAGACCGCGTTATAACCGTGGAGCGGTGATCAATTTCGAAACAAACAATCATGTGTGTGACCTAGTGGGCTACTGTCATACTTCTAAGCCCACAATCTGACAGCCTTGATTAAACGTTCCTGATACTTCGTTTGGAATTGATCAAACAATATTCTAACTAAATCATAATATATTTGGTGGTTTAATATTATATCAAATGGGCCAAAATTATATGCTAAAGTTGTATTTATAGTATATAGTACTTCTAGTATAGTAATTCTATTTATCATTTACTTTCATTGGGGAGAGGGGGTTTACTGGCATTTTTAGAGTTTTTACCCAAATGATTGGTTATCCAATATTTAATAACTCAAAACCAAAGAATTTTATTAACTATTATAGTAATATGTAAACTTGTTAGTTATTCCGCTTTTTTAATTAATTCAACTCAATTAAAATGACACTTTTTAATTTTCAACAATCCTTATATAATAATATTAATCATTATTACCTTAATATCACTAATAGGACTACCTTTAATTACTTGTATTATATTAGCTTAAAATAAAGTTTTAAGTTAGATAACCTTGAACCTTATATATATATTTTTTTTTAAATTTATTTAGCACCGCGTCTTGCTACCCGTTCGGGTTATACGCTTAAGTACTAATAACGCTAATGGATTAGAAATTGGGAAGGTTGAATATAGAGGAAGTGAACCCGCATTTGTGTGGAGGGAGAGTGGAAAACTGTTTAGGAAAAACCACCCCCAGTTCACCCGACTGAGATTCGAACCTCGACCTTCCCGTCCTCGGCGGTCGAGCTCAACACGACTAGCGCGTTAGCCAACTACGCCACCGAGGCGGGTTTGAACCTAATAAATAGTATGCCTATAGAATAAATAGACTAGGTATTTTCTTATTTAATTTTTTGTTTGTCACGTTTGTGGCTTTTTATTTAGCACCACGTTCTATTACCCTTTCGGGTTATAGGCTTATGTACTAATTAAGCTAATGGTTTTAGGGCTTAGGAAGGTTACAAATAGGTGTGTACCTGCATTTTCGTGGAGGGAGAGTGGAAAACCATTTTAGAAAAACCACCCTCAGTACATCCGACTGAGATTCGAACTTCAATCTCCCCGTCATCAGCAGTCTAGTCTATTGTGAGACTAGTGCGTTAGACTATAACGGCCACCGAAGCGGTTTTTAGATAAGTATAAAAACTAAAAACATATAGAGAAAAAACATCAACATTTTTCGCACATAAAAAATACAGAAAATAAACAAATTCAGATAAAATGGTCCTATTGTTGTTTTGATGGCGATACCCACTGCTGTAGGTTCCTTTTTTTCCATAACAATATCTACCGGAATTCTGTAGCGATCCCTAGTGCTAATATAAACCCTAATACAATAATTCTCAAGAGATAGTAAATAAAGTGATTGATTACCCATCACGCGTCGTTTGAGTGAAGGGAACTTTTATTTATTGATTCAAGAGCCAGATGTGATGAAAAGTGATAGAAATATATAACTTTCAAAAAGAAATAAAATACTCATCAGCAAGGTCCATTTTTAGAGTACCCGTCAGTTGGCCTAAAAGTCATTTGGCCTAAAGTCATTTAGCCTAAATCTTAGGCCAACTGACTTTTAGGCCAAATTACTTTTAGGCTAAATGACTTTAGGCCAAATGACTTTTAGGCCAAATGACTTTTAGGCTAACGACTTTTAGGCCAAATGACTTTAGGCCTACTGCCGCGTCTCCCCATTTTTATGACATGTCATTTTAACTTTCTCGGCACCTCTTGGAGAGAGAAAGTATTGTAATCGTAAAAAAATATCACCTAACTCTAGATTTTTATGGATGTCGACGTTTCATGAGCCACCTGAAACTGAAAATTATTTTTTACAATGACGTCTGTGTGTTTGTTAGTGAGACCAGAGCCTAAATAATTTTACCAGTTGGGCTAAAACTTGGTAATCCAGGGTTTTCATGATTTCTTCTTATTTTTCAAAAAACAAAACCCTCAACTCTCCTTTTATTTTTAAAACAACAGATTTATCCTTTCTAATTTTTTATTCATTCTTAACCTAACTCTTGAAACTTAACCGACACCTGAATTTTCAAGAGGCAAATATCGGTAACTGAGTTTCCTGATCACATTTTTACAACCAATTTATTATTATTATTATTATTATTATTATTAGACTTATTATTATTAGACTTATTTTTTACTTTTAAAGACACTTCAGAGCCTCATATATTTTATTTCAGTGTCACTAGCATCAGTGCACTTGGACTATATGTGAGTCTCATTTATAGTAGGATTCTGGTAGAAAAAACATTATTTAACAGCTACACAAGTTACTAAAACAATTTTAATATATTCATACGTCAAGTCACGGGATCTTATAGATATTATCAATACCTTTAAAATAATATTCATTATATAGTAAAATGATATTAATGTTGACTGCAAAATATGTGTTTATATTTTCTAAAAGGTTCTTCCTACCATAATCCTAGTATAAGCTGTTTTGACAGTAAAAGGGAGATATCACATGGACTATTATATTATCATCGTCACTGGATATGAGTTCGAATCCCTGCACGATGTACTGAGGGTTGTTTATCATCAAATTGTTTTCCAATTTCCCCTCCACGCAATTGCGCGCGCACTTCCTCAAATTCAACCTTCTTCATCCTTAGCCCATTAGCTAATTAGTAGTGTATAGCCCGAATGGGTAGTAAGAAGTGCATCTGAAACAGCGTTAGCGAAGTGATGGATTATGGGTAGACACTTTGGTAAAACTAAAAAAAACCACAAGAAAATTGTAAAATCAAGCCCTGCTGGTATTATTATTTATTTATTTAATAAATTTAGGTGTAATCAGGCTATAAATTATATTTTTCCTTAAATTTTTATTTTTGGATGTCCTATTTGTCCCTCAATTTGAGAATGACCCATATAGTTCTCCATTGTTCCGTGTGCTCCGACAATTTGCGACAGCCAACCCTGTTCTACCAGTAGGGATTGAAAGGGTTACTTAAGGAAATTGTACCCGCATTAGTGTGGAGAAGGTATAGTAAAATCACCCTACACTGGATATCATCTCTGAGGGAACTGCATGGCTACTATTGGGAAACAGCGTTGTCATTCTCTTTGTTTTCGTGTGATCAATCTCCCCTTGAATATAAAATAAACTTTGCAACGCTGTTTAGTCGGTGTTGCCAGTAGCTCCTTCTTATCCCCAGCACACCACCTTCAGACATAATTGAGAGCGATAGTGAAGATAATGTTTTTCTCTGTAAGACCAGCAGTTTTCTCAGAGGTGATATTGAGTGTAGTGCATCAGATTGAGACTCAAACCCCGAGGTCAGCACCTGCAATCCGGTGTTTTCAGTGCTAGTGGAACCGTGGGGGTGAGAAGACAAGGGGGGAATTGCCCCCTATATATTTATTTCACTCTCCTCTGATATTCTGGAATATAAAGCTGAAATATGACTTTGCGTCAAACTCCAAATAGCTTCTAGAGTAATCTAATTTTTAAATATTTTCTGAAGAAACTTTCGAAATAAATTTTTTAGGAACATCAAAATTTCAAAACATTTCTGAAGCGTGAACCACTCTAAATAGTATCTAAAGTAGTCTAATTTTCAAAAAGTTTACAGGTGAGAGAACCTCTCTAAATAGCTTATAGGGCCATATAGGCCTGAATATCAAATATTTTGCCAAGGGGTTCCCCTGACCCCTCTTTAGTGGTCCAAGCCCACAGACAAATAATATAACCAGACACTCAACCTCCAGGTTAAAATGGTTGCGCTCCTTTTGCCAGCTTGAGTCCTTCAACACTGGGCTTCGCTAGTGTCACTGCTGGGCGATGGTAGGACTAACCGCAGCGATCCTAGCGGTGAAGGACTCAAGATGGCAAAAGGAGCGCAGCTAAACCCCCCGTAAGGTTGAGAGTCTGTTTCTTGCTTGTCTGTGGCCAAGACCCATAAATACCTCCTTTATAACTCCCCTTCCCTCATGCAACTAAGGTTCCACCACCAATGGGTCTATTGCGAGATTAATGCCTTATACTGTAGGGCCACCGGTGTGTTTGGTGGACAAGAACATTGACAGTAAATGCACAAAAGCTTAATTGTAAATAAATAGTTTTCTATTGATTGACTTAACTTTATGGAAATTCCCAGAGTTTCCATTGCTACCAACATTTGAAAGAAAAAATTTATTAAATAAATTCACAACAAATAGTAAAAACAGTGAAACCCAAATTTCATAAGATTACACTAAATGGGCTTAGTTCCTGTTAACTTTTACGAGTTGAAGAAAACGATAAACAGTCGACAGACATAAAATATCTACTTTTCTTCTTAGTAAAATAATTAGCAATTAAAAAATAGTAAAAAACTGCACGATTAAAAAAAATACTCACTTTGGTAGCCGCGTGGTTTAACACGCCACTCTCACAGATATACTAGACTGCCAATGACGAGGAGATCTTGGTTCGATCCCGGTCGGGTATACTGAGAGGGTGGGTTTCCATTAATGCTTTTCCCACTCTATCTCCCCGAAAATGCGGGTGAACTTCCTTTAAATTCAATCTTCCTCCCTAACACAATAGCGTAATTAGTACATAAGCGTATAACCCGAATAGGTAGTAAGACGCGGTGCTAAAAGAAACCTTTATTTGTCCCAGGAACACAAATCTATATACTCCAATTTTCTTACGAATGGACATATCTGGCAGCTAGAAAAACTGCTAGATCTACTTTCACGTATTCATACGTCACTTCATGTGATCTGCAGCTGTCACTTTTGATAGATATTATCAATATGTAGGCCTATAAAATAACACAAATGTATTATTATTATTATTATTATTATATAAGTTGGTAATAAAATTAAGAGTTAGTCTGTCATAAGCATTACGTGATATCTAAAGCACGCAAAGGGGTGACATTTTAAAATGAGTACTCTGTGCACGAACATGTGCGCCTAGAAGCAGGAATTTAAAAAATTTTATTAGACTTTTTAATTAATTAAAAACTGGTTCGGAAAAAATAAAATGAAGAGATTTTTTTTCCCATTTGTTTGAAGCAAAGCAGGACACCTTTGCTACTTTGTAAAATAACACTAATAAAACAATAAAATGTTGTAAATGTTGACCGCAATAAAATATACTTGTACAGTATTTTCTAAAAGATGCTTTTTACATCTCGTCCTTTAACACAAGTTCGTCTTACTACCCATCCGGACTTTGCGCGTTCAATTTTATCAGTATGGTAGGGGTAAGAAAGGTAGAATTTAGATTAATTGCACCCGCGTTTGCGTGGAGATAAAGAGAGATCACCCTCAGGACCGGGATTCCAACCCAGACCTCTACGTCACTGGAAAACCAGACTATATAGAGCTACAAGCTTGCCGTTTAGTCCGCGAGCTTGATTTTATTAATAAAGAAATATGACATCTTCCACTGCGCATCTATTTCTTTTACATTATTTTATGTTTAGTAAAAAAAAAAGCAAAAAAAAGCAAGGCATGATGCAATTGTAACATTTTTGTGATTTTCTTTCTGGATGAATATTTTTTCCAAGGCTTGTATAGACCGGTGTGAGCTAGGTTTGAGTAAATCGTTTTCCATTGAATAGTAATTTATTCAAAGGAAATCACACACACACAAATAGAGACGTTGAATATCACTCTCGACGTTTAATATAATATTCATAATTCACTCAAAGATTTTATTTTAAGAAAATAAAATGTTCATGTTTCCCAATCAAATGTACAGTAGCGGAACATATTTCAACAAAAAATAAAATAACGTTTGCAATGAAACCATAAACACCTTAATTGAACTTCCAAACCCAATATTATATTCAGCGACATTATTAATTTATGTTTGGTTACTTTAACCACTTACTAACCAAATAAGTATGCTTCTCAAGACACTTATGTTTTCATTTGTTTTTCCATCGTATTATTTGATAACAATTTAAGAACTGTTGGCCTCAAATTGAATTAAACTGCTCACCATAGCTACATAGTAAATTTCTCCTTTCATTATTTAATATATATATATATATATGTGCTCTCTCTCTCTCTCTATATATATATATATATAGAGAGAGAGAGAGAGCCTCCAAGATGTTTTTTTAATTTGAGAAATAGCTCATAAAATACTTAAGTTTGAGGTTCAGGCTTAATAATTTAGACTAATATTTCAAAATTGCAAAATTTCACTAAGATAAATAATAATCATAATCACAAATGAGTCACACTTGATTATTATAAAACGGACAAGAATGTTTTAACTTATTTCTATCTGCATGTAAAAGACAACAATAAATTAGTCGTTAGTTCAATTTGTTGTTTTTCTTAATACTTGGCACAATTTTCGCTCCAAATTAAAGTGCTGTAAATGAATTGCGAATTTTATTTACTGTATAATAGAAAGTTTAAAAATTCTATGTTAATAGAATATTATGAGTAATTACAGAAATGCATATCACATTTAAAGGTGTACCACATTTTACGAAAAATCTTGGTAATATTTTTTTAAATACTTCCAAGCCTTTTGCTGGGAATTTGTGAAATTGTTTCTAGCCTATATTTTGACCAAAAAAAACATTAAATAAGCTAAACATATTAATAATTGTAGGCCTAGTAGGCCTGTTAATTATATTGCTTGAAAGGTTCTAAATTATAATCCCATATACAAATTTATTTCTCACTTTGATAGTTACATTTTGAATGTACTCTACGTAAAGAATGTATTGAGCTTCAAAAATATTTAATCTTCAACAAATACATTAATTGAACTTGAATTTGTTAGGATTTTTACTCCAATAAGTTTATTCATTGTATCGAGAAAGTTTTTAACCCGAATAAAAAAATAAACTATCTATTATAACGTTAACACAAGTTAATGCGCTAAATTTAAAAATATAGATATGATATAAAATAACATAGATTATCTAAGATGTCTAGTTAAACAATTTAGCCATAAACCAATCTTACAAAATAATAGAAATGGTAATATTTAGTCAAATTTTAGAATGGTAAATAGATAATAATTAAGTATTAAAGATTCGAACTTGATACTTTAAAAAAATACAAATAAAATGACTTAAGATTGTTCATTCGCAACACCGAATATAACTTGAAACTGTTTCACGAAAATTAAACTAGTTTGTTTGCAACCAATATTGGCAAAACTGGGTTAAAGCTTTTATAATTTAAAATAGGCTACATAAAAATCTCTGTCGTCCTAAAATTAAATGGAATACCGTGAATCGAACTTGCAATCAATACGACTTTTAAAAAATTGTTACAAGGGCCATTTTGATATTTTTTAAACTGTTTTTCAGAGGAAATTTTGTTTATTTTTAATTTGAGGGGTGTATTATATTTAACTTTAAAACAGTTGAGCTACGTAACATGAACAAGAACATTTTCTTCACTAGGCAAAAAAAATTTTAAAAAAATTAGTTATTTAAAAAAAAAATTTAAAGACACTTCTTAAAGCATC
>CABFWB010003058.1:59129-83473 GCA_902151455.1 Timema bartmani
TTTTTTTTTCATTGGTATTGTTGTCTCACTCTTTTAGACCCTTCTCCGATTCCATTCACTTTGCATTTAGCTATTTTAGCTTTCCCCCCTCTTTGTCTGACGCAGGTTCTATTTCTTTCTATTTTAATGCCATATCACTTCATATTTAACATTGCAATGTATGTGTTTTTCTCTTTTTGTGTGTGTATTGTGTACTAGCCTACCCCTCTCATGCCACAAACTATTCTCCTTTCCCCCTCTTCAATAGCTGGGGGGAAAAAAACTTATTTTTTTCATTTTTTTCCCCTTGTTAGTCATCTTTCTCCGTTTCGTGTTTTGTTCTCCTTGTCTCTCTTCTCCTCTTTCCGCCATGTCGCCATGCTTTCACTTCACATAATATTATAAGAGGAAATGTCTTCCCGCCTTTTTACATCCCCCTTTACCCCTTGAAAACCATTGCATAACAAAGTAAAACCCGCCCCCGCTAAAGCAGGGGACGTGTTTGAACCTAAGCCCCGCCCCCACAGTAAGCCCTACTGTTCTACGAGAATGTAGAGGGGGGGTTAGCCATTCTCTCCCACGATCTCCCACGAACGTCATCGGAAAAGGCCGAGACAAGTTTTGAAACGCTGGCTTTTCTCCCCTCCCTAAACCCTAACGTTTCGAACATCGCAAGTTTGCCCAAATGCGTTCAACAAATGTTCTGGGCGACCGCCGGTCTTGGATGTGCCGAAACGTGGTACCTCTGTTATGGAATGGAGACAAGTTTATTAGTTTACAATAATATCTAAAGATAAACATTAGATAAACCTGAAACATTATAAATGTCTAGTTATGAGAGTAGAGTTGTCACAAGAAATAGTTGGGATAACAATGTGTCTTTTTAGCAATTGTAAAAGTGTGAGGACGTTGCTTCTCAAACCAAACAATCCAAATACTTACGATCAAAGCGTGTGATATTTATTGACTAAAAATAAACAAGAGTGAAGCGAAATTAAGAATCACACGACTGGAAAAGAAATATACATTCACCGGTCGTGCGCGAGTGTGGTGTTACGTGCGCGGCGGGTTTGTTAACCGGCGGCCGCGTGGGGGAAGTGCCGGCGACCGAGACGTCTGCCAGCCGCCGGAACTGATGTCTACGTCCGGCTCCTGAACGTTTTTTTCTAAACAACCTACTCAGTCTAAAAAAGAAAGAGTGTTCGACCGGTATCTCTATCCGACGGTAAATCCCGCCACGACGGACGCCGCCAATATCGTGGAGGCCGCGTCGGCGACATGGACGGCTGACGCACCGACACTGGAGTTCTGTTTCGTGGCAGGTAACGGAATACTTAACCGACTAAAGAGCGTTTCTTTCTCTTGATGTTATTTCCAAGGCTCATATGACACCGGTGTGAGCTACGTTTGGATGATTCGCAGGGGTGGACAGGGTCGCCAAGAGATATTCCTGTGGGCCCGTTTGATTTGGGCTGCTTTAAACTAAAATAAAGCCATCAACCCCTTGATTCTAAATTATTGTTTTTATTAAATTATAGTCAAAAGATCCAGTGAGTAAGGCGGAGGGTTCCCATAATACATCATTTGCGAAGATAACTGATGTTATTAAAAGTAAACCCGTCCTGTTTGTTGTTTCTTGGTTTTGTTTATTAACATTCTATTTAGCCAAACGTAATAAGCATTTGTTTAGCGAATACCGCGATTGTCTAACAATTTAGAAGTTGTTTTTTTGCTCATGTCACTAATAACGTCGTAATCGATTATGTAGCTGAAATGGCTTTGGTATTGAATCGACTAATAATAAAAATATAAATACACCCCCTTACCACTTCAACTTGCACTGAAACAAAGCTTCAGGGATATTTATGGATGAATGTAAAGAATTGTCATATTTTTAGCCCCCGGCCGCTTGGAACCAGTCAGTACATCCCTGGTGATGTTTTTTGCGGTAAACAATAATTTATTCAAAGGAAATATATAAACACATATATAAGTACGTTGAACATTCGACGTTTAATTCAGTTAACTTAATTTTGTTATGTTAAGAAAACAAAATTTTTCTGTTTTCCAATCAAATGAAGAATAACATATTCTAACTAAAGAATGTTTGCAATGAAACTATTAATACTTTAATTGAACTTCCAACGCCGTATATAATTTTCAGCAAATTTATTAACGTATGTTAAGATATTTTAGTCGCTTATCAATCAAATAAATATGATTATCAATAAAGTAGCCTAAAAACTAGTTTTCACGTTAAGACAATATTTTAAATTTTGAACAAATTGTTGAAAAATATTTGATGAAAAGCAATAGATCTAACCAAAACTAGGATGACATAGCTTGATTTTTTTTAAAGTGTTAATTTTAATTTTATTAGTTAACTCTATTTCTGACGAAGAGCTTGTTTGGTTAAGAAAACTGTTCATTCAGGTCTTTATTTATTAATATTTTTCGCTGCGTCATCTATTGCACATCTTGACCAATTTCTTGTTCAATAAAATTTACATACTCATTTATATTTTCTCGATTTTTAAAAAAACTTTAAATTAAAAAGTTTTCCTGAAAACCCTCTAAATATATATTTTACGCTTTATGAAACTAACTTGGCTTTATTAGTTTCATAAATATGACACCACATTGATATGTCTTTACTAAAGATAGTTTTGTCAACAAAGCTAATCAATAAGGCGTCCCATTTTTGCGATTAATTTTAGCTACAATGATAATTTTTTTAGAATAGGCCTACCTGATACAAAGTAAATCTTAGCTCCCAATAACTGCCTCAATCTATTCACCTACGAACGAAATAAGGGAAATTTACGTAATAGTTTTCATGTTTCATCATTTAAAAAACAAGAACAAAACAATTTAATCATTTTCTTTATATCACATAGGAAAAAAATATCAAATAATTTCCTAAAAATAAATAAAACGATAAATTTCAAAGTTTTTTTATTTCCAACCCAAGTTCTGTCTAAATTAAAACCTTTTGTCTTTCGATATATTTTCCGATAATTTCTCAAATAGAATGTTAACCCGCGCATTAACTGAAGTCACGCATTAAAAATAAAGTTGTCCCGGCCAATTATCCGACGATTTCAGCTTTAATCAAATCTTAAATTCTTATTTAATAAAATATGGACAAAAACGCAAAATACTAAAAGCTATCATTATCTTTTCGAAGAAAATAAAACAAAAGCATAATAATTATTCTCGATCTAAATATTCTAATAATTTTCGACGTGAATAGTTTATCTTGTTAAAAACTAAACAATACATTTTCAAACCTTACGTAATTTCTAGGGTGTGGCTTTTTAACTAGGCCTAAACGCGATTAAACTAATGGTAATGAGATGTTATTAAATTAGCTTAATTAACTTAACTCCATGAAATTTCCTAGCCAAATTGTGTTGAATATCGCTAGTGTCTTTCTTATTCATTTTTCCTTGAAAACGCTGGGATTTTCTTTAAGTTGGATTAATTTAGAACTTAAGATTGCGCCTACAACTTTTTATTTATTTATTTTTTTATCACAAATCCGGTGCTCGGTGGATTGACAGTTGGATTTACAAACATTATCCAGGACCTGTTGTATTTTGCTGTGTAAACAAGTTAGACAAATTTATTCAATAATGGTGTATAATTGTTCAAAGTTAAACAACAGCAATAATTTTAAAAGTATTGTGAAATATTTCTAAAACTACCTGTTATACGATTAAACCTGTGACCTAATAATAAGTTTAAGAAACTAGTTGTCCAACAACAACATTAATTGTGAATATTTTTTTCAACCACAGCATCTTACTATCCATTCGGATACTATGGCTATATACTAATTAAGCTAATGGGCTAGGGTCGATCTCATCCGTCAACAACAGTCTAGTCTATTTTAAGAGTAGCGCCTTAGACCATGCGGCCACCGAAGCGGGTTTGAAATATTTAAAAAGTAATAGTCGCTCGTAGCGTATATCAAAGGATCTTGAGTATTTGATAGGCCGGGAGTTCAATTCGGACTGCAGGTCAAAACGCGTCACAAACCGAAGTTTTTAAAATATAAATGTTGTAGAGATTAATCAAAACTATTTGTGCAGACGAATCTTAGGTTTAATAGTAGAAATATTTGAAAATATGGAATATTTTTAGCCCTACCGCTCCCCTCAAAATTGGCTTCAATCATATTTTGAAAATAAAAAATATAAATTACTTTTTAAATAACGTGGGATTTATGGACGCCCGAGACGCGTCTCGGCGCTCCAGTTAGGCGGCGCCCTTAAAGTGAGTAAAGGTAAGTTTTATCTTCAGTTTTTATAACAAAACTTTTTTTGGCCAAATGAAATCAAATATTTCTCCAGTGCGAACAAATAGTTCAATTTTCCTCACATGGTGATATCAACATTTGTTGAATATCTGTCAAGGGTGTTCTGGAATTTAATGACAACTTTTTCTCTTGATTTAAAAAATTTCTCATCTAATGTTGCTATGATCATGACAGATATTCAACAACTGTTGATAAAATAACGTGTGAAGAAAATTAAACTCTTTGTTTCTACTGGGAAAACATTGGATTTATTTTGCTATAAAAACTGCAAAAAATACTGCTCTTAGCTCTCAATTCTTACCATCCCACCTTAAGAGTGGGCGCGAGTTTAGTGCATTCATTTTGCAGTTTTTATAGCGTAAACATATTTTGGCCAAAATAAATTCCATATATCTTCTATAAAAACATAGAGTTTAGTTTTCTGCACATGCTAATCTCAACAGTTCTCGAATATCTGTCAAAGCTGTCCTGGAATTTAATGACAACCTTTTTTTCTTTATTTAAAAAGTTTGTCACCAAATGCCACTGTGCTCATGACAGATATTCAAGAACTGTTGAGATCAGAATGTGCAGAAAACTAAACTCTATGTTTCTATAGAAGACATGTTTGATTTATTTTGGTCAAAAAATGTTTATGCTATAAACGTGCAAAATTAATGCACTAAACTTGCGCTCACTAGCACCCCACCTTAAGAGTGATACATTATCGATGTCTTTCATTTAGTGAATTATTGAAATACAGATTTAAAATCCTTCAAACCTTGTTAATGCAATCTGTTTCTTCAACGAGGTCTACACTTTGTTAATTAATATTATTATAAAAATAAAGGTTTATTTGTAAGTAATTATAAACCCGCTTCTGTGGCCGAATAGTTTAAGGCGTCGCTCTCACAATACACTGGACATGCGATGACGGGGATATCGGGGTTTTCGAATCTCGGTCGAGTAAATTGGAAGATTTTTCCCCAAGTTGTTACACTCACGAGGCAAGTCGAGGTGTTGTCTAGTAGTTGTTACACTCATGAGGCAAGTTGAGGTGTCTAATAGTACACTCATGAGTCTTACTCTGTGATATACAGAATCCCCCACTCCACCCATGAGTCAAATGTTGTGCTCGATGTGCTATCCAACTCTATTCTGAATTCTGTTCCTCTCTCGAAGTGAAACTGTGATAGCTCCAAGTTGCCCTCATCCACCCAGTATTCAGGCAATGCAAGTAGCAGCTTGTACCTGTTGCATGGTAATCTCTAAGAGTCGTGAATTTCCAGAGCCAACTGGTCGGACCGCGCCTAAAGTCACAGGGGACGGCTGGAACAAACTGTCCAGCTATATCAATACCGAGGTAGCATTGCTTTGCGACGCTCAGGCGTTTCCAACACCAATTATGAGGTAAGATGTCAGATTCCTCGCATCAGGAGATACAGAATCACGCAACATATCCTTAGCACCTTTGTTACCTCCCCTGCCCCTCCAACCGATGTTATTTAGTGCCAGTACGTTTGCTGTCTTCGTATTGGGCCGAATATAGTTGACCTCACACATAATACTCTTTATCTCTTCCATGGTGACTACATACAGGGAAAACCTGGAAAAGTCAGGGAATTTTTTGGATGACAGGGATGACAGGGAAAACAGGGAAATGTCAGGGAATTTAACTAAAAATAAGGAAAAGTCAGGGAATTAAAAAATATGTCTAAACATCCTTAATCGTCACATTTAGTGTAATTAGTAAATATGCGTACAACCCCGAGTAGTGAGACGCGGTGCTTAAAAAAACCCATAAAGCATAGGAATTGAACTCTGGACCCATGTTCTAAGCACCACTAAGCTCACTCTACCCCATTGATTAAAGTGATAATATAATAATTGTAATTTATTCAATCGGCTGCTGCTAAAATTGATCTTTTATTTCATGGTGGCTACAGACAGGGAAAACAGGGAAAACCTGGATAAGTCAGGGAATTTTTGGATGACAGGGAAAACAGGGAAATGTCAGGGAATTTAACTAAAAATAAGGAAAAGTCAGGGAATTAAAAAATATGTCTAAAATATCCCATTAATTTCGCAACTAAACACTAAAACAAATGTTAATAATACTTAAATAAAATAACATTTTAATTTTCAAAATAACTGGTAGAACTGTTTATGTTTAGTAGATACAAACGTTTTTAATATGTGATCAACAATAAATAAAACAAGTCATCATCCACCATTAAAACTGGAAAAAGTATTCAGGGAAAATTGAAAAATGTTGCCTCGAAAACCTGGAAAAGTCAGGGAATTTTATAAAATATGTTTTGTAGCCACCCTGTATTTACTCAGTAAGTTTAGATTTTAAACGATTTAATTTACGTGTACTGTACATAATAATTATACCTTCTATTTAATTAATTTTACGCATATTTGATATTTTTATTTAGGCCTATATTCGCGTTCAACGTGTGCATTAATTTCAACAATCAAGTTATCAAAATAATTATGCCCATATAGTATTTGCTCTTTTTTTTATATATAGCGTCGCGTATTACTACCTTTTCCTGCTATTCTCATTTAATTACACCGCCGGGTTAGGGTCGAGGGAGGTTATAATCTTAAGCAGCGGTTCCCAAACTGTGGTGCGCGTACCACCAGTGGTACGTACAGTTATTCTAGGGGGTTCACCGTGAGAAGTCAAACAAAATAATGTCGGAAAAAGATAGGTCCTTAAAAATGTTATAAATACATTCGGACCAAGTCCAACCAACGGTAAAACAGATTTAAACGGTTATTGGAAGGGTGGCAACACTGATTCTAGCTCGGACTGGGCACCATTAAAAATGTAGCAAAATAGTAAATATTCAGCATTATTTCGGGTACTCCACATTACGGAAATTGTTGGGGTAGTACCTCATTCAAAAAGTTTGGGAACCACTGGTATGTGTGTAGGGAGAGTAAGAAAACTATTTAGGGGGAAAAACAATTCTACAATACCAGGCTGAGATTCGAACTACGTTCTTTCCGTCTAAAAAAAAGCTTAAGCAAACGATCTTGTTAAAATTATTATTATTATCAACGCGTCTTACTACCCGTTTGGGTTGTATGCACTTACGCTAATGTGTAATGGTAGGGTGATTGCGAGATGAAATGGAGGACCTACAGTTTAACGTGGGATCCGAACCACGGTGGAGGCCTGGCATTCCTCACATTCACAAGCTGTGATTAATACACGTCTTGTCAGAGGTGAAGGAAGGGTTTGGCAATCAGATAAATATGTGCCGGGACCGAGGATTGAACCCCGGCCCCCCAGCATTAAAGTCTGACACCCTATCCATAGACCGCAAGGTCACCTCTTGTTAAAAGAAACAACCATTTAAGACCTAATAATTGGGATATAGCATATGAATCTGAAAGAGGACTTAAATAATTAGATGCACAAAAATATGGCATTGAAGCATAATATTTTGTTTAGTTAATGATAATAGATATGATAAGATAACTTGAAAAGTGTTAAAAAAAAACACACTTGTAAACCAAAATTAAATAATTAATAAGTTTTGACGTCGAATACTCCAACGAACTTAATAAAAATATTTTATTAATGTGACCTTTATATTACTAAAAATAAATAACAAAATAGCATTATGTGTGTCCACGTAAAAATTACAAAGATAATTATATAAGTTATGTAGTCTACACAAAATCAAGAAACTATGTAAATAATTATGAACTGATATTCTGAGAAATTAATATAAAATTTTAATAAGCCATTAACATACTATCGCACTATATTTGAACATTGTAGAGGGGGGAAATTCTAAGAGATCTCTCCAGGAAAATTATTACGTACTTTAAATATTCGAATGTCAACTTTGAATTTATGAAGTAGGCCCTCCTGCTTAGTTTTCTAACGAATGGACATTTTGAGCTCATTATGTAAAATACTAACATATTTTTTGTGGTCAGCAGTGACACAAAATTATTATATCATTAACTTGTTATTTTGTAGGTATTGATAATATAATATATATAAACTGACACATGAACACGTATGAATATATTAAAATTGTTTTAGTAACTTTAGTAACTACCATATATTGTTCTTTCTACCAAAATCGGGGTATAGTTACCGCTTGTCACGTGACTTTTATGTCCTAGGAATTTCCTACGTTACATCACCAGAAAATTTTCAAAGTAGCTAGCTCTATGTCACATTACATTTTTATGTTGAGGGAAACTACGTAATTAGCTACGTTTCGTCACGGAAAATTATTTTCGACAGTTAATATAATAAAACGTGCGTTTTAAGTGCCTCTTTTCCCTCTGGGTAGAGTTGTTTTAATTCAATTGTTGCCACACTATGATATGGTGACGCTGTTTAGTATTATTTTATAGATCACTATTTTATAAAATAAAATCGTTTTTCATGTAAATAAATACAATACAAAGTTTATAATATCCGTTCAATCATTATATTTTGTTTAGTTGGTTTTATCTAGCAATTTAAGGTGCACTTTCTTAAAACAACTCAGCACACTAACTTAACTTAACCTAGGACAGCACGTCTAATACTATACATGCATAGATAGCTCCTAGATATATTTTTTTGCTGTACAATTTCAAAACCATGCCAGACATTCAACATAGGTCCACTGTTACAGATATTTGTATATTTTTCTTTTTTAAAAAAAGCAGTAAATTGGTCTTATTTAATCCTAGTCCATTGTTTTCTTGACTCTAGTCTCGCAACCGTTACAACTCTTAAGCTATTTTTCCAAAAAACACATCTTTCTACTTGTTTTGAGTTATCCGCATAGGCCTATGTACTAAATCACCCTAATGTGTCAGGGATAAGGAAGGTTGAATTTAAAGTAAGTGTACCCGCATTTGCTTGGAGAGAAAGATTGGGAAACTATTTTTTTTAAACACCCTCCATACATCCGACCGGAATCGAACCCTTAGCTCAGTAGGCAGACATGATACCGACTGGATGTATAATGTTATCTGTATTGTTAATGTTTCTATATTTTTAATGTTGGTTTATTGTTTACGTTTTTTTCACATTATGTGTTGCCATATGCTAAATAAATAAATATTTATCTATCCAACTCATAGAAATTATATAAATATTTGTTTAGTAGAAGCAATATTTTGTTTTCGGGGGAAATATACAGTTCAAGTTTGAGTAAGCTACGGACCCGCCATCTGCACTCCGTGTCCTGAACTAGACGTATAAAAACTTTTGATGACTTTCGATTTTAATTTCGAATTACATTCCATCGAATCCGAGTTTGGGATCTTATTTTAAATTTTGAATATTGAATCAAATTAGAATGTTTCAAATATTTAAATTAAGAACATTGAATATGAATCTAAGTTAGCTTATTTTTTATATTAAATGTTGTTTTCAACGATTTGTATATAACTTGTTTGAAGTAATAAATAATATTGATCTTTCTGTTCAATGTTTCTGTTTGGAAATTCTTTGCAATTTAATTAAAATTATATATATATATTTTTTTCTTTTGTTCGATTTAGTATTGGCTATCAAAATACGACTGCCGCGCTGGGCTAACCACGTTACTCGAGCTTTTGTTTGGCCCCAATTTTAATATTATAACAATTAATTTAAACATTCATTGCAACATTTTTATTTTAAAAGAAGCTCAAGTATATTTATTTTAATGGATATCAGCACACAAGCTGTAAATTATTGTATTATTATCATCATTATTACTATTATTAGTACCGCGTCTTACTAGCCGTTCGGGTTATGCGCACTTACGCTAATGTGTAATGGTAGGGTGATTGTGAGATGAAATCGAGGACCTACAGTTTAACGTGGAATCCGAACCACGGTGGAGGCCTGGTATTCCTCACATTCACAAGTTGTGATTAATACACGTCTTGTTAGAGGTGAAGAAAGGGTTTGGTAATCAGATAAATCTGTGCCGGGACCGAGGATTGAACCCCGGACCTCCAGCACAAGTCCGACACTTCACCCCTAGACCGCCAGGTCACCCCAGATTATTGTAATTACAACACTGTCTGTATAAAGGGGACCGCATTTCATTTAATTTAAATTAGTTAAAAATTGACACAGGAATCGAACCCGGGACTTTTGGCTTAGCGCGCCCGATGGTATAAAACTTTGAAATAAAATATATGAATAATTAACCTGTAAACATGCATCGGTGGCCCCGCGGGCTAAATGCCAGACTAAGCTATTCTGGATTGTAGGAGACGAAAGAGTCGGAGGTCGAATCCCGGTCGGGTGGGTTCAGGGTATTTTTTCCCCTGAACGGGTTATCATTCTTCCTCCATACGAACGAAAACTTTTTTTTTGTCACCGCGTTTTTCAATCCGTTCAGGTTTATGTACTAAATTACCTAAGCTAGTGTGATAAGGATGAGGAAGGTCGTATTTAGAGGAAGTGTACCCGCATTAGTGAGACGGTTTAGTGGTAAAACGTTCAGTAAAAACCAGCTTCGGTACACCCAACTAGGATTCGAACCTTGGATCTTCCCGTCATCAACAGTTAAGTCCATTGCGAGAGTGAAACCTTAAACCATGCGACCACCGAAGCGGGTTCACGCAATTACTATTACACTTATTCTTAATCTCGTCTTCTTTACGTCGTTAGTATAAATGTGAGGATATCGTGGCCTGGTAGTAGGACCTGTGTTAAAATAAATGGGAAAATAAACATTTTAATTTTAAAAAGGGTTTGATGTATTGTACTTTGAAATGTTAGCCAATATTTACATTCACAATTTATCACAAATGATACGTGCACCCCACAGATTTCCTGCTTCTTTGCCTTAAAAAAAAAGGAGACATTTACTCAAAACTTATGAGATATACTAAACAAAATGATAGACATTCTCTCAGAAACACTCCAGCAAAGATCATAAATGAAATAATAACACTGTTACAGAAACATATTGAGGAAAAAGTAACATCTCATTCTATTCAACAAAGAGAATAGCAATCACTTTTCCAACCCTCGGTTTAAAACATATATTTGACAATATCTCAGAAACCATTTGTTTTATAACAATATATTTCAAATAAATGTTTTTTTTTTATTTCAATAGTCTTACAACTTGGCAATGACAAGTTATTTCATATCTCAAAAAGTTGCAGAGATATTATCAAAATGTGAGATTTTCCGATATTTTAAAGTGCTCTTATAGTAATTTTCATGGAAAAACGAGAATTGCCCTTTTGTTTCTTATGTTAAACAATTTCTAGTTACAAAATTTAATCAAAATCGTTTTAAGAGGCCGATTTTAAGAAAATCAACCCTTAATTTTAGGGTTGGCTGGATTGTTCCAAAAACCCTTCTGAGTAACCTTATGAAAATCCTATAAATAAAGCTTTAGCCAGATCTTAAAATAGTTTAAGCTCTAGTCGCAGTAACAGATAGACAGACAAACAAACAGGCAACATTGCGGTCATTAAACGTCGACACTCATCAAAATCTCGAGTTTGATTTTATTTTGACGATCACGATACTTCCTCTAGCCGAGGGCGGGGCGAGAAAGTAAAAATGGTTTAAATATATATAAAAGAAAATTTAAGTCCTAGATTTCAAACAATTTTGGCCCGCATCGGTGGTCACATGGTCTAATGCGTCACCCTCGTGTTAAACTTATTATTGGAGATTAAGGTTCCTGTCGGGTGTACTGAGGTATTTTATTTTTCTTAAAATAGTTTCCCCCTCTTTTGCGCAAAATGCGGGTTATTTCATCAAAATATCTTCCTAGTCCATATTCCACTTTTGCGTGGACCCGAAACGGTACGAACACGCGGTAATTATTTTATAATTATCAATAAATAAAACAATAAACCACTTAACGTCAAAATATGTGAGTGTGTGTGTGACAAGTTAAGTTTGAGAGTTGGCATTCCAAACAAAAACTTTGAAAACCCCTGATTTAGGGGGAAAAAATAACTAGGTAAGTTAAATTGATTGCGACTACACCAGGATTCGCTAGGATAGAAGATTATAAACAGTTCAACAAATTCTTTGTGCGGCATTGGGGGGGGGATTGTAATCCCATTTAAACTGGACAAGCACAAGGTTTCAAACAAACTACACGTGTTTTTTTTAATTGGTATACCACTCATAATTTAAAATTACCAATATCTCTTCTTTCTTAATTTAAACACAACACACCCTTTTGATTTAAAAAAAAAGAATCAAAAGCCATTCATTTATGGTTGTGTTCTTTAGTTTTAAATGAAATTAAACGTTTTGCCACTTTTGGGATGGTTCTCTTTTATGCTAATTTTTTTTTTAATATCTCCGTGGACTATAATTACCAGTTTCCTCTGCGAGGTAAAGGTATAATTTGGACGAGGTTTAAATATACCCGTCGACCAAGCACGTTTAGATCGTATGGATTAGGGTCTTCCATGCGGTATAAAACCGGTCGAGAAACGGTTTTTGGATCTTTTAAGTAGGCCTAAAATCTGACCGGTCTTCGGCCAGTCAATTCGCCGGCAGTTGGGCCGGTACTTGCGGTCAAACAATTCGGTCTGTTGTCGATAAAACTCAGTGTTAAAATAATTATTAATAATTTGACTACTTATCAAAATGTTAGTATTTATTATTTGGCTGTTATGCTTTCACATAATAAGAAGGGAGAGGGGAATGTTTTACAAATTTTAAAATCTTGTTTTTCTGTTTTTAAATCCTAAGCAATTAACCGTAAAATAACTTTTTTTTTTGTCATACTACTTTTAAACTCCATCCGTGGGTCACACAAACTAAACGTCAAGCTCGTGTAGTCTGGTTTGACGCTGACGGTTAGGTTGGGGTTCGAATCCCACCCGAGTTTTATAATATTTTTTTTCCTCGTAAATAATTCCCCCATTCTCTACATTTCTCGTGAAATACTATACCACATACTACTTTTAAACTCCATCCGTGGGTCACACAATCTAAACGTCAAGCTCGTGTAGTCTGGTTTGACGCTGACGGTTAGGTTGTGGTTCGAATCCCACCCGAGTTTTATAAAAAAATTTTTCCTCGTAAATAATTCCCCCATTCTCTACATTTCTCGTGAAATACTATACCCCCCACATATATCCCGCCATTAGTGTAAATAAATAATTCTTCCCAAGTCTAGTAGTAAACGCTGTCATTTGTTTTTATATACAATGCCTAATAATACATATATATTATCATAAACAATAATAATTACTATAATAATACATTATACTAATAATTATAATGAGAAATACGTAAAATAATAAAACTTGTACATCATACTGACAGTATTGGCTATTTTTATTATCATCGTGTCGACCTTGGTGGTCTTATGGTAAAGTGCTCGCCTTAGGACCCGATGTTCGTGGGTTCAAACGCAGCTGAGGTCGATGGATTTTCCTTAAGTAATAAAAAATCCGCAGCATAGTTACTTTCGGAGGGGAAGTAAGGTCGTCGGTCACATTTCGATTGTGGCGTGTTAAAGAACTCTGGTAGATATGTGAAAATACCTGACCCGGCAAAATTGGTAGGCCACCTTCGCGATCGCTCATAGACATTCAGTGTGGAAGTCAACGGGAGATTATCACACTCCCTAAACTCGCCTAGTACATGGGATTTCTGCCAGATGGTGTGGGCAGCAATAGCCAGCCGAAGGATGAAGTGCGATGTCCAGCTATGGATGCATAAAAATGAAATAACATCAAACCAACCTTCAGGTCATTGACACAAGAATAATATTCTCGTACTATAAATAAAAGCATATATAATTATAATAATAATAATAATAATAAAATTAGCTTAAGATAGGGATAGATGGGGGTACTTTTTTAAGTGCGGCAATGAACTTACGCATTCTTAATGCCGTAGAGTAAGCAAGTAAAATAATAAACATTCCCTCCCATTGTTTTATATGGCCAACGTTTGTTTGTTACGCATCACAAGAAATAATCGTATTTACGGTCACTCAAACGTGTGATTTGTGATGAATATGTTAATGTTGAGGTTAGGAATGGAGGAAGAAGATTATTGTGGAGTTTAAAACAATACTAGTTCGCTTTTATAACGGTACACAAATATTGACCAATCCAAACAATATACTACTGCATCTTTGTTTCACTGATATATTTATAGAAGCCATTGTCGACAATGGTTAGTTGACCGAGCACCTACCAAGAATGTTGTGCGCCCAAGGCGAGACCAATATATAATATGTTCATACGGCCGACGCGGTTCGTTGGAAGGAATAGTCCACATCTCGTCGAATAAACTAGACATCGTTTAATTAATTGTAATTATAATCGATCAAGCCATGAATTTTTAATCAAAACATAGGTTTGTGATAAAATTATAAAGTTATACCCTACTTTTCTTTGCGTCGAATATTATTTTTACGTCTATACTTTTTTTTTATTAAATCACGAATACTTTAATCGATGTATTTTACACGTCGTAAGCGATTCTGGACGTATCACCGTAAAATCAGTTTTTTTTAGGGATGTCAAGCTCGATTCCTTAAAACCTCAAAACGCTCGATTATTACTGGTATGAAAAGAATCGAGAATAGATTTTTTAATATTACTTTTCTCGTTTCTTCGATTCATAACTTTCAAAGAAAGTACTCTGGCAACTAAGCATTTAACGGCAAGATTTAAAATGAGTAATAATCGATTAGCTCTCATTTTAGTTTACTTGCCATTATTTGCTCTTATATTTTAGTTTGTTTAACCGACACTCTTTGGTGAATTTTAAAATACTTCTTTCTACAATAATTGAATATTATACATTTCTTAGAACTATTTATAAATGTTTAGATTCTGTGAGGTTTTATTGATAATTAAAAATAGATGCTTACTATTGTTTTCTTACATATATTTGATTAATTATGTATACTCGAATACTTGGTGAAATGGATCTTTTTCTTTGTTAAAATTAAAAATGATTTTATTTTATATTATTAACACATTTTAGTTTGTTTTTTTTTGCTATGCTATGTATGAAGTTGAATAAATATGTTTTTATATTACGTTGAATGCTTGGAAAAATATAATAATGAAATTAGAAAAGTTTAGTAATCGAAATCGAGAATAGAAAAATCAAGGTTGAACTTAATAATATTGGAATCGATAAAGACAGGCAGGTATCGTGACATATGTTAGTTTGTTTCTTCCCACTAAGTGGCGAATGAACACACTCCAGTCAGGTCTAATTACCATGTTTGTGTCTTGGAACATCTCATTCATTTGTTGGTAACTGTCTATAGACAAATATATCATTCGACCCGCATATATCTCTCGTCTTCAGTTTACATGTATTTTGAATCAATATTATCTGGGTTGCTGACAACAGGTGGGTTCGGGGTTGGAATTCCGGCAGGATGAGTATCCTACCTTGATTCAGGGTCGTCTTAAGAAATGTAAGGCCCGGGACAAAAAATAAATAAATGGGAGGGCATCCCCCCCTTTTTTTTTTGCACGGCGGTTTTTACCGTTATAATACATTGATATGTACTAGGTACTTATGCTACTTAATAATTTTTCACGTTTTATGGAATATTGATCAACCCATTCTACTTTAATAAATGCAAACAATTAATCCAATTAAGGGCCGGTCTTATGGCTACTAGATAAATATTTCTATCGGGAGGTTAAAGTTAGCGACCAGATAAAGGTTATCAGCCCCTTTAATTATTTTACGCGTATTATGAACTGCATTTATCTGCCGGATAGCTATCTGAAGGATAAATATATTTTTATGCAGAAAACGCAAGTTTAGTACTGTTTTTACTGGTGCGCGCATGCTTATAAGCCCTACTGCTACCGCTACTACCTGGCAAGTGGCTACAACGCTCAACATTAGTTAAATAATGGTGGCTAAACGAGTTCGAGTAAACAGATGGCGTCACGAGGGCGCAGAAGCTAAAATATCTTGCAAGTACTAATTTCGGTGTCTGCTAAAATGTGGTCAATAGTTGGGTACAACGTTTACAAAATTTCATTTAATGCACTCGTATTTTGATAATTTGTTCTTATATAATATAACTCTACAAATAGCTTGTCAGTTTTTATAAATGTGTAAATTAAATGTTCTAACTTTATATATAGTTAGAGCCTGGGCCTGTGCTTACTAAACACGTGAACCAAGATTTTTAACCTAAAAACAAACTGATTCTGATAGGTGAAACCTTATGAAAAATATCGCGTCACAATGGCAACAACCATTTTAACTTTCAGATAAAAGTTATCATGTAGTTAAACCTCCCGATAAAAATGTGATAGATAAATACATTTTATCTGGCAGATAAATGCTATCTGACAGTCATAAGACGCACTTTTAACTGGACTGACAGTGGTAGCACAATGATGACGTATTCTACTGTACTGCAGCAAATTACTCGAATAACGTAAATATTAAAATTACTTAAAGTTAGGGTTTTCAGGAATCTGGGATGGAAGCCTATCAATAAGCGAATAAAACTTATTGCTGTTAATTATCTGTACACTATTTGATGCGAAATTAAGAATAATAACTGTGATTGAATTTAATAAATTTTTGGGGGAAATGTGAGGCCCGGGGCGTTTGCCCCCTTTGTGCCCCCTCCCCCTTTAAGTGCGGCCCTGTCTTGATTTACGAATGGACATTTGAAGCACTGAAGCACCTTTTAGAAAATACAAACCTCTCTTTTGCGATCAACACAGATAACATTTTACTATATTATCATTTTATATTATATTGATCAACATTTTCATTTTTCATTTATCTGAGATATCTAACGTGAGCATTCTGGACCGACTGGTTATATCACAGCACGATTTATAAAATAGATTAACTTAATTCTAGAACACACACAACATCCAGTCCCCCTCCCCCACCCCCGGTCGGGAACTCATCACTATGGAAGGGGAACGAACATTTCACCAATGATACATTTTTCGGCCAAGCCAGGAATCGAACCCGTGACCCTTTACTCAGTAGAAAGACACGCTACCGACTCAGCTAAGTAGTCAGGCTAATATGTATTATATATCATATCAAAAAAGACACCTGCCTACCACATGACTTGACGTATGAATATGTAAAATTAGATCTAGTAACATTCCTATTTTTGTCAGATACGTCAATTTGTAAGAAAATTGGGGTACATCCCACTAAATTGTATTTTTTTAATGTATCCGCATTTACGTATAGATAAAATGGGAAAACGTTCATGGAATCTGATGGGGTTTCGAACACCGGACCTCCCCTTCTGTAAACTAAACTAGATAAGCCCGGTATTATAATTGTTTGTTATAATTTAGGCCCGACCTGTGTCTGAACCAGGCTATCTTGTTTCCAAGAAGCGCCGCGCCATGGCTGACGGTCCCACGGTCCATGTATGCTAAGTATTGGCGGCTAGTCCACTAATGAACCAGCTAATATCGTCTTGGAGAACACAACATTTGGCGCCAACCTGACACTTGCTGTCAGCTGTGGCAATAATGTACACTCTTGGGCCTGCGGCGTTGCCAGGTGGACTGGGGGATAGTAGCAGTGACACTAGGTTGGGATTGTTCAGGGGGACTGGGGGATAGTAGCAGTGACACTAGGTTGGGATTGTTCAGGTGGACTGGGGGATAGTAGCAGTGACACTAGGTTGGGATTGTTCAGGGGGACTGGGGGATAGTAGCAGTGACACTAGGTTGGGATTGTTCAGGTGGACTGGGGGATAGTAGCAGTGACACTAGGTTGGGATTGTTCAGGGGGACTGGGGGATAGTAGCAGTGACACTAGGTTGAAATTGTTCAGGGGGACTGGGGATACTAGCCATTATACTAGGTTGGGATTGTTCAGGTGGACTGGGGGATACTAGCCATGATACTTGGTTGGGATTTCTCAAGTGGACTGGCGGATACTAGCCATGATACTTGGTTGGGATTGTTCAGGTGGACTGGGGGATACTAGCCATGATACTTGGTTGTGTGAACTTAAAGTGCTTCCCACTTTCTCTTCAAGCAAATGTTGGTACATTTCGTCTTAATTCTAGCTTCCTCATCTCTTCCTCCATTAATATAAATATGCCGATAGCCAAGACGTGTATAGTAATTATTTCAGCTCACTACTTACAAACTAACCTAATACTGGAACAGTACGTCTAAATTCTAGAACAACTCACCATTGATAAACTATCGGCCCCACCAGGAATAGACCCCGGTACCTACTAAAGTAACTAAACTAGGGCTGGGCTTACATTCGTGCATAACTAATAAGTAACGAATAATGCTCAAGGAGTTGAAACACATTATTTTCATTGATAGCGTTCACAACCGATACATAGGTAGTGAATAATGCACAACTCATAAAGTTGATCTAACTTAAACTCATTATGCATGGATTAAGTGTAGACAACCCTTGGAATTTAGCATAGACAACCCGTGGAATTTAGCATATAGGCCTACACCCCTTGGACTTAAACATAAACAACCCTTGGAATTTAGCATATAGGCCTACACCCCTTGGACTAAAACATAAACAACTCTTAGAATTTAGCATATACATCCCTTGAATTTAAACTTAGACAACCCTTCTAATTTAGCATATATACCCCTTGGACTTAAACATAGACAACCCTTCGAATTTAGCATATACACCCCTTGGACTTAAACATAGACAACGCTTGGAATTTAACATAGACAGCTCTTGGACTTGAGCCGTACCGGCTAGTGACAACGAGAGAAGAGTCAGCAGACGGAAATTATCTAGTGTTTAAATTTGAAATGCCATGTGATAGACTTGTTTGTTGCTAACGCATTGTCTTTGGTTTAACGTCAATGACTACGATTGTAAATATGGTTGAAAATAAAAGGGAAATAATTAAGTTTTTTTTATTCTGCTATTGAGTAGTAAATTTACCTTAATTCTGATGACAATAATATATCAAATCAAAATAAATTTTTATTTAATAGCACAAGGACCAATTAATATAGGTTTTTTTTTATGTTTCGAAGTATACAGGTAGATGAATTTTTTTCCTAGTAAAAGCCTTAAAAAGAAGTAGGCCTATTTTTAAATAACTAGAAGATCAACGAGGTTAGGCTGACTTCCAGAAATAAAAAAATAAGACTTTATTCACATAGGTTCATTTTAAACGGTTGAATTTTTTCTTATAAATTGCGCACTGTGCGCTATGCACTATTGGCTATTTGTTATGCTCCATACGTGAATATAAACCCAGCCCAATGTGCCGGGAGATCGGCTACTTGATATTCGATTTTCCCATCCGACCTTTGGCCTCCAGACAAACTATTTACATGGATTGTGTCTAGTAAATGCTCGTCGAAAATAAACACAAGACTTGTTATCTACTGTTCACTGAGTGTCTGTACGCCCGGCCAAATTCTAAAAAGTATTTTTTTATCACTGGCTTTGTTATTGGTATGTTGATGTTTTTGTTATATTTATCGACAAATTGGTTGCACTGTATATAGAACACCACTATCGCTATAGACTGAGGTGCCGTAGAGGACAGGGATCGAATCCCGGCTGGGTGTATTTTGGGTATTTCTCTTCCTGAAACGGATTTTCTCTTTTCTCTTACTACTCTACCTGTCCAGGTTATACGCATATATGATTATTACTCTAATCAGGAAGAAAGCTTTTAATAGGTAATCTACCCGCATCTGCGTGGAAGTAGAGCGTGAAACCATTTAGGAAAAAACACCCTCAATAAACACAACCGGGGTTCGAACCTTCAACTCTTCTTCTTTAGCAGGCCAATCAGATGTTGCGCTTAGATTAAATATTGATAAAACCTCTAACAGGACACGAGGTATGTTTAGACTTGTAAACATAGTTTAAAGGTTGACATTTTCCCTCTGAAAAGTAAAACAATCCACATATTTCTGTTGATCATTAAGAGCTAAATGTCTGGGAAACGAAAGATAAAGGTTATATAGGAGCGTAGAATGGATCTTTGTGAATAGAATGTCATTTAATAGGAGGGTCACAACACACATATTGTCGTTTTATCTTCCTCTTCCCCTGTTTGTTCTCCTACTGCCAGACAGCTCCACCCAGGAACGTTATAAACCCACTTGCTTTCTGGAGTTTAGGAATTTCCGACAGACTCTAGCGCCTTAGGAACAGTATTTTTGTTGTTTTTCATAACTTTTTTTTTCGACAAAATAAAATATTTCTTCAGTAGATAATACGTTTAGTTAAAATTTGTTCATGTAATAATCCAAACAGTTGCGCATATCTGTCAGGGTGTTCTAGAATATGATAATAACTTTTTCTCTTAATTTAAAAAGTTTATCATCAACTGCTAATAACATCATGACAGATATTCAACTAATGCTGACATTACTATGCGTAGAAAATCACATTAGACGCATCTTATGGAGCAATTTATTATTAATTTTGTTCTAAAAAGTGTTTTTGTTATAAAAACTTCCCACCTTAAAGGGTGGGAGGTGGGGGAGTCATTGCGAGCGTCTTGTTACCTGCCTGAATCACAGGCGGACAGAGGCATCATTCTCGTATCGTCTAGTTTGCCCGATGACGTCGCGGTCGGGATTCTAGAGAGTGTTTCTACATAGAATAGTTTTATCACCCTCCATCCACGCAAATGCGGGTACATTTCTCCCCAAGTTCTACCTTCCTCATTCTTTGATCCGTTGGCGTAAACGTGTGGATAGCATCGCAGGGGGGTATATAAGACGTCCGACAGTAACGCGCATGTGCTTGGTTCATTAGGTTTCTTATTTTGTTTCTGCGCAAGCGTAGTTCTATACAAAGACCCTCGTCTAATGATCGCCGCGACAGTTGACCCAGTCAGCGCGCAACGCGTCAGCCCTCTGCCATTAGCTCCCCAACTTTTTGGTGGTGTGGGGGGTGGGGGCTCATCTACGCGCTTACCTCAGAGGAAAGGGTCTATAGCTCGTATCCCACCACGGCTGACAGCTTTGTATGATTGGTGGCCCTCATTTACGAAGGTACATCGCAGGATTTAGCAGACATGGGGGCCCTGGGCAAACTTCGTGTATGGTGCCCCCAGTTATATGCCTCGCCATGTTTTTATACATATAAGGGTTGATTTATCCCCAACACTTTGTTAGATTGTCTTCCCCAACCAACTTGATCTGTATAAAGGTGCAGAGAACAACTGAGCCAAGTTTGAATTAAATCGGTTAATGCGTTCAAAAGTTATCGTAAGACATATCTACCACAGACAGACAAATGCAAATCGGTGGTGTTAAAACGAAGAACTCGCTTCACTCGTTCAATAAATCAAACCACATGATTATATTTTTAATTGTTTTTACACTCTTGACAATATTTAATAGATCGCCTATACAGGGACGCTACTACACGAGCGCGCAAGCAAATTTCCTACCCCAACTTTTTTTTTCTCTCACCTAAGCAAGATTGGGGCCCCCTAAATCTCGGGGGCCCTATGTGGCCGGACCGTTCGCACACCCTCAAGGGTGGCCTTGTGACATCGAATTAATCGGGAAGATTGGGCTTCAATCCCGGTCGGGTGTACTGGGCTTGGTTTTCCTAATTGATTTTCCACTCTCCCTCCACGCAAATATGGGTAAACTTTCACTAAATTTAACCTTCCTCATTCCTAAAACACTAGAGTAAGTATTACATAGGCGTATAAGCCGAACGGGTAGTAAGACGTGGTGCAAAAAAAACCATCGAACCGTTTAACATTGTTGTTTTGAAAATGTACCAACTCTAGTTTTTATTCCTAGCTTATGATACCGGATTATATTCCTCAATAATATTTAGTTAAAATAATCAACTCCTAATTGCCTCTCTACCCACCCACCCACCCCCACCACCTCTACCCTCCAACGCAAATGTACCCGCATTTCCGTAAAGAGAAAGTGAGAAACCCACTTCAGTGGCCGAATGGTCTAAACAAGGCTAAATACCCTAGGCAGACCAGTAAAGTCACCAAACATTAATTAAGTACATATACCTAGTCAGACCAGTAAAGTCACCAAACAGTAAGTACATACCTAGACAGACCAGTAAAGTCACCAAACAGTAAGTACATACCTAGACAGACCAGTAAAGTCACCAAACAGTAAGCACATACCTAGACAGACCAGTAAAGTCACCAAACAGTAAGCACATACCTAGACAGACCAGTAAAGTCACCAAACAGTAAGCACATACCTAGACAGACCATTAAAGTCATCAAACAGTATGTACATACCTAGACAGACCAATAAAGTCGCCAGACAGTAAGTACATACCTAGANAGTATGTACATACCTAGACAGACCAATAAAGTCACCAGACAGTAAGTACATACCTAGACAGACCAATAAAGTCACCAGACAGTAAGTACATACCTAGACAGACCAATAAAGTCACCAGACAGTAAGTACATACCTAGGCAGACTAGTAAAGTCACCAGACAGTAAGTACATATCTAGACAGACCAGTAAAGTCACCAAGCAGTAAGTACATACCTATACAGACCAGTAAAGTCACCAAGCAGTAAGTACATACCTAGACAGACCAGTAAAGTCACCAAACAGTAAGTAAGCAGTGTCCCTCCCAAGGGTATAGTCGTGACTGCTTAGTGAAGCAGGTTCTTATTTCCAGTCGTGTCGGCGCTTCCTGTGGCCTCGAACAATGGCCCCGGAGGCTCACAGGAACAGGAAAATAAAATTCCTCCTCGGGACCTAGCCAAGAGTCAATGAGCCGACTTGTATGGTCGGGGGCAGAACACAACACTCGAATTTACTATAAACTGGGAATTAGGCCACAGTCGCGCTCACGATGGTTGAGGATGGCGACACCCCTTGAGAAGCATTGGCTCGTATCTCGCTGGGGTTCAAAGATTCGCCATTCCCCAAGTTTCATGCGTCTAAAATATAATAATATGTATAGATAACGTTCAACACATGGGTGTCCACCTATACCTTGATTTTCTTACGAACGGATATTTTGAGCATCTTTTAGAAAACATTCACTATATTATTAGTCCACGGTTATTTTTGTAGATATTGATACTCCATAAAAAGTGACAGCTGCAAATAACATGACTTGACGTATGATTACTTGAAAGTAAATTTAGTAACTTTTATACCACCCGCTTCAGTGGTCGCATGATGTAAGGCGTCACTTTCGTTATATACTGGACTGTTGATGGCAGGTAGATCGTGGTTCGATCCCAGCCCGGTGGACTGAGGGTTTTCCCTCTAAATTGTTTCCCACTCTCTCTCCACGCAAATGCGTGTACACTTCCTCTAAATTCAACATTGCTCATCCCTAATCCATTAGTGTAATTAGTGCTTAGGCGTAAAAACCGAATGGTTAGTAAGACGCGGTGCTAAAAAAAATAAAAAATTTTTATGTCAAATATGTGCATTCGTGTTGAAAATTTGAGTAGATTTAATTGAAGGAGTAGGGAAAGGTAAATAAAGTAGGTAGCTTAAAGGAAATGTACCTACATTTGCATGGAGTGTGTTGATAAAAAAAGTCGTTCCGTTACTTCCAGCAGGGATTCAAATCCCAGTCACCGATAATAATGTATATTGCGAAAGTTACATCTTAGACCGTTACACGCATATTATTCTTAAATGAGCTAGTTTGTAAGTCTTGAGATCGTTCAGGTTGTGTGGTAAGAAAGTGCACGCTAATTATTAATCCAATAAACACCTTTTCCCGCGTCCGAAAAATAATAATAAAAAATACGCCGCGTAATCTAAAGTGAGGGGAAGAGGAGAAGGGAGTTTCAACCAAGAGTCCAACAACCCTGCTTGTTGTGTGAACCAACTGGTGGTCCGCGAGACAAGTGCGGTCCTCACATCCTGGAGGAAGATTGGAGGGAAACTCTTGTGACAAATGTCAAATTAGCTCACGATTCAAATATAAATATTTGTTTAAAAAAGTCATGATTGCATTTTACCATGCATTTGTCTGATTAGTAAAAATATGTATAATTGGGAGATAAAAAAAAAAATTGGGAGTAAATTTTGAAAGGTTTTACCAACCAAAAATACAATTTATTTTAAGTCTTGAAATTTTTTTTTTTATAAAGTGTTGTTTTTAGTCTCTATTAAGTTGATGGTA
>CABFWB010003059.1:0-17178 GCA_902151455.1 Timema bartmani
CAGGTGGTCGTACTAGACTACTTACAGGTATTGATAATATATATCAAAATAACAGCTGAAACAAACATCACATGATGTATAAATATATATATTTAGCACCACGTCTTACTACCCGTTCAGTTTATACGCCTCTGTACTAATTACAATAATGGGCTAGGGATAATGAAGATTTAATTTAGAGGAAATGAACACACATTTGCGTGGAGGGAAAGTGGAAAACCATTTAGGGAAAACCACTCTCAGTGCACCCGACCAGGATCGAACCCTGATATCTCCATCTTCGGTTGTCTAGTCCAACACGAGATTAGAGCGTTAGACCACGTGGCCACCGAAGCGGGTATAAATATATTAAAATTGTTTTAATAACTTTAGTAACTACCAGCTAACTTTCTTCCTAGAAAAATCGGTCTATACTCTTCTATGTATGTTGGTTTCATCACTATCAGAGGCCAATAATTGGTTTTATTTAATAAAACTTATACAATATACACGTCTGAGTGAGGTTTGAAAGTAGTATTAACTGGAGGCTTCAACAAAAAAATTAGTTCAATGGCACAAATATTAATAGTTGTCCTCATTTTAAAACTAGGGCACAAAATAACTTGTTCTTTAATTATAGACCCGTTTATAAAAACTCAAGAAAATCCATTTATTCATATTGTATTACTATCATTTATATTGGATTTAAAGAGCAGTTTGAAAATTTGCATAGTCCCGTCCGTGTGGCTAAGTGGTTAAAGTGGTGATTAACAAGTCAAGGAGCGTATAATACGAACGGGTAGTAAGACGTGTTGCCAAAAAAAAAGTCAAGGACACCATGGTTCAATTTTGGGTGATGCTGACGGAAATATTTGTAATTCGTTCACAGATTCGTTTTTCTATCCAATTGTTAAACATTTGGTAGGCCTATATATAGCTGAGTGTGCTGATATAATATTTGCATTTATAAGATGAATGTTTAACATCATAATTACACAATATAAAAAAAAGGTAAGAGATAATCGTACATATTCTCGTATATAGTCGATTATAGTTTGGGACAAAATGTTCAAATATCGGTTATTAATGAACTAGCCTCATATTAATTTTCCTACGAGTCTCAAGTAGGTACACAATGCTATTTACCATTTAAAAATTACCCCTAGATATTATGTTTGAAAAGAAATGAGTAGAACCATTTTTGAACAATTTTGAATTAAAACAATTATTGATTAGCAAATTATATCATTAATTTTAGAGCTAGAATTAAAATCACAATCTCACCTTGAAGTATGATTATAAGACCTCTATAAATCAAGTATGAAAAAATCCATCAAACCACCACTAATACAAACAGATAAACATAATATTGTGTTAGACTTACTTTTTTTAGTTTGGAGGTGTATAAAACTTCATGACCCATTATAATCTATATGTTGAACATGTCCACGATTACAATATTTACTTTGTATGAGAAAGTAAGAATAGTAAGAAATGACTACATCAGCACACAATAAACTAATTTAAACCAGAACACTTAAGATGAGATGCTAGTGAGCGTGAGTTTAGGGCAGTATTTTCGAAGTTTTATAGCATTAGCATTAACATTTATTTGGCCAAAATAAATCAAATATTTCTTCTATAGAATCATAAAGTTTAGTTTTCCGCACATGCTAATCTCAACAGTTCTTTAATATCTGTAAAGAGTGTCCTGGAATTTAGTGACAACTTTTTCTCTGCATTTAAAAAGTTTGTCACTAAATGCCGCTATGCTCATGAGAGATATTCAAGAACTCTCTAGATTAGCATGTGCAGAAAGCTAAGCTCTATGTTTTATAGAAGAAATATTTGATCTATTTTTGCCAAAAAATATTTATGCTATAAAAACTGCAAAATTAATGCACTAAACTGGTGCTCACTAGCACCCCACCTTAATGTATGTCATAAACCAACTGGAGAGCCAGAAATTTTGAAGGAACCAGGTGTCTAAACTGGGGGGAGGAGAAGGGGGTATCACTGCTCCCCTAGAGTAAATGTGCCCACTATAGTTTTTTTTACTCTCTTCTATTCAATTTTTTGAAACTGAAAGATGACCTTGCGTCAACATCCAAATAGCTTTTAGAGGAGTTTTAAAATCCTTCCTGTAAAGGGTCCCCGGACCCTTTTTTGGTCTTAGGGACCCAACACCTCACCCCCTCTTTTTTTTACTGATTCCTCTCCCCTACTACAAAAATAAGGTACCACCGACACTTGAAGGAACCTATTACAGTACATACCAAGAATCTATCTCCTTGGGAACGAAAGCCTGAGCCAACTTCTCTAACGACTTAACCATGCCCACTGTAAAAAAAAACCTATTGATAAAAAAATCCAATGCAAAATAAAAAAACCAGCTTCCAATAAATTTGATAAGGATGACACGTTTTACAATGCAAAATAAAAAAACCAGCTTCCAATAAATTTGATATGGATGACACGTTTTAAAGACTGATATTAATCAATAAACGATAAAACATGATTTAAAAACACGAATAAAACTTTAAAAATAACATAACAAATACATTAATTCCGTTTGTATAGCGAGTAGTATCTGTATATACTCCCAGACCAAAGCAAGAGCCACACGCGCCAAGCGTGGAAGTGACGTAGGCTATCTGCCCGTCTTTATCCATCCCTCTCTCTTTTCCTCTCGTAAACACTCGTACGCTAGAAATCCTCGTGTTAGCGCCTTGTGTTCTACACGCGGCTCCAAGCTCAGCCTCCCAGGAACAACAAATGAGAGAGACAGAGGGAGATGGATTAGAGTGAGAGGGGGGATGTATATGGATGGACGAGTTCCAGTGGCCTTCACAAGGGAGCAGGTGCTAGTCCGACCAGTTTAGCTGGGGCTAGGTATGCGAGCTGGCGGTGACCAATATGTGGGGCGCGACACAAACCCTTTTTTATATGCATTACGTCTCACTAACCGTTCGGCTTGTACACCTACCTATGTACTAATTACTCTAGTGTGCTAAGGATTAGGAAGGTTGAATTTAAAGGAAGTGTACCAGTATTTTCATGAGGGAGGGTGGAAAACCATTTAGGGAAAATAACCCTCAGTGCACCAGACTGGGATGTAACCCCACAGTCAAGTTAATTGAGAGTGACACCTTGGACCATTCGGCCATTGAAGTGGGTACAGACGCTTTAAAATTTCGATTTAATAAATATTATTTTAAAACCTGCCTTCGGTATGTACGGGGCTAGCAACAGTCCAACTATATTTTAATATTTTATAGGACGGACTTTTTTTTTTTTAGAAAATACAAACTTTTTACGGTCAACAGTGATAACATTTTACTTGGGAATCCCTTTTGATTCCAGGGGGTCGTCAAAAATTTGAATGTGTTTGGCTTCCTACTATACAGATAATACAATTTTTAATGTTAAGATAGAGTGGTTGGTGTTAAGTGTGGGTTCAAATATTTAGATAGTTTGTAAATCATGTGTTGAGAAAATGTAAGCTAAATACTCCAAAAATCACATATTTTGGAAATAAATAAATATAGAGACTTATTTGAATTTTCATACTTAAAGTAACGTAGAAATTTAGCACGCTACTTAACCTAAAACAGGCCGAGGATGGTGTAACGATTAGTATGCCGGTACATTAGCTAAATAAACGGGTATCACATCTGCAGAGACAATCTATAAATATAAAGATAATTATGGACTAAACAAAATAGAAACATCTTACTTTGTTCAATTAAATATAATCTTAAACAAATTAAGATGTTTCAATTTTGTTCATAAATATCTCCATATTTATATATTGTCCAAGCCGATGCAATACCCATTTATTTAGCTAGTTTATCAGCACACTTTTAATCATTATGTTGAAAGCATAATTAAATTAAGAATTAATAGCCGCAGCTATTATTTATGCTTATTAGTGGGAAATTACTCCACTAGATATCATATTCTGAAAATTGAAAAATGACACCTGGACACGGGACCCGGGTTCGATTCCCGTGTCCAGGTGTCATTTTTCAATTTTCAGAATATAATTAAATTAGCTTAGTCCCAATATTCAAAGTACAGCATTGGTTTTATTTATTTACTAGCGAGTGTTCCCGTTCTTCGCACGGGGAATCTATAAAGTAGCTATTTTATTTTTACTATATAAAATAAACCACAGGGAATAGTAACCAAGTCTTAAATTATGTTTAAATATTAATCTTTTATTGTTTTAAACCGTGATATAAAAGCAAAAGTAGGCCTAATAATGTCAAAATAGAGAAGTCGTCCGAACATGTTTTAAAAACTGACATTTCTGTTGAAAATTAAGTTATAACTTATCTAAACACAATATTTTGAGCTCTTGCCTGTTAGTGTTAGTAAAAATGAAAGTACAGTGTCATAGCCTAAATAATTTGTTGCTAAAGGGTGGTAATAATTAAATCCAATTAAAATTATATTATCTTTTTTTTATCTGAATTTACCCTATTTATCTTTTTCTATACTGTTTAACCTTCTCACCTATTTTATCCATTTCACCCTTTTTATAAGTTTTTTTAACCCTTAAACCTTTTATCCTTTTTATCTTTTTTTGTCAAATCCATCCGGTTTTCCTTTTTATACCCATTTACCCTTCTTATCCATCTTAACCCTTTCACAATTTTTATATGTTTTTAACATTTAATCCTTTATTATTGTTACCCTTTTAACCCATTTTACCCTACTTACACTTTTTTTTAACCATTTTTACCCTTTTAAACCATTTGGCCATTTTTCTGCTTTTTAATCTTTTACCATTTTTATTTATTTTACCCCTTTTATCCTTTATATACTTTTTATATTTATTAGTTTTATTTTTTTCATTTTTACCCTTTTTTCCCAATATACCATTTTTGAATTATTGTGGCCATTTTGTTCCTTTACACATTTTTCTCCTTTTTAGATATTTTTTGCTAGTTATGCCCTTTTGGTCATATTGTAATTTTGATTAGACTTATATTTACCTTTTTTTTTTACAATTTTTGGCCATTTTGCCTTTACTTTTTACACCTCTTTACATCAATTATCCAACTAAGCCTCGGATAAAGATTTTAGGGTAAAAAGATTCAAGTTGGGATTCAAGTTTGATTCAATGTTTCAATTTAAAATTAGTTTCTAAACTTTAATTCATAATAACGTCTTGTTTTGTATTTACAGTAAAATATTTGAATTATGAGACTATTTTGTACTAACAATAAAATGTTTTTAAGTGCTAAACAAAAACACAAAAGACAAATAGCCGCATTGTGGTGCGGTCATACAACTCTTTTTTTCTAACATTTTTGTGTTATTTTTATTTGGCACTTTACACAAGCTAAACACCTGTAATTATAGCTCACTAGTTTTTTTAGTTATAAAGAGGTGGGAGAAAGGAGGGTTATAAACTCATGGACAAGAGAATAGACTGCCATAGCAGTCACATTAGTCCTGTTTCCTAAGTGATAGGAAAATAGAATCCATTAATTTTGTTTTGTGTAAAACTGTTTCACCCACATCGGTGGGCTGGCGAAATAAACTCCAAGCTCAACTAGTCCTAGTTGCTGATGATGTGAAGGTTTTAGTTCGATCTCCTGCTGGGTGTAATCAGGGTGTTTATTCCTAAACTATTTTGTATTCTCCATCAACAGTCTGCACAAATGGAGATATGGTTTCTCTAAGCTCAACCTTTATCATATATATTACACCAGTAGTGACAGATATTAGGATGTGAAGTAATACTCCGTACACAAAATAAAAAAGTATCTGAAATTTGATTTACTGAATTTTATCACATTTCAACTATTACCTTGAGATCAATCAACATTCAACAATCATGGTGGTTAATAGAAAAACAAGTAACTTTCATAAAATATTCACGCAATTTGGTAGATGCATGTCATAGTTTTCATAGATATATTAAAATACAGATATATGCGCAGGATAAATGTGCAAGTTGCCTTGCATTAGAAAGTTGAGCAAAGATTTCCCCCGGCGTTCAAATAGAATCAATACAATATTTATATCTTTATTTTGAAAACTAGTTTGAGGGAAGTGATTTTAATTAAATTTACTTTTATAGACAAAACCATAGTGGTAAAAGTATACAATATTATATCATTAAATACATTAAGCTTTAAATGTATACACACACATACACACACACACAAAATAATTTTTGAAATTGTTTTAATTTTTAGTTTTATTAACTTATCACAAGACGCGGATCAAAATAGTGACGGTGTAAGTTTACGTGGTTTGTTTCGTAGTAACTAGTTCACTGCTTATTTCGTGATCTTTCCCCCCGCGTTTTACTATTCGCTCAGACTAAACGTAGATTCTTTAAAATTACGCTTGTGGGTTAGTGATTAGGAAGACAGAATTTAAAAGAAACGTACCCACTTTTTCATGGAGTAAGAGTTGAAAATAATTTATGAAATACCAACGTCAGGATAGGCACCTGATCGGGATTCGAACACGGATCTCCCCTTCATTGGCAGTCCAGTTTATTACGAGAATGATATATCAGACAATTCAACCATAGAGGTGGGTTCTCATGATAGTTTCTATCCTTATTTTAGTACAAGTTTTTCTACTGAATTAACTACGAAAACATTGCCTGTGAGAATGAGGCATCACAGAGACTCGAAGATTTTATCTGCTATACCTGCCGATGCATTGTTGCCGAGCGCGGATCTGTTGCCCGCAGTCTTCCCTTTCTGTAATTTTTTTTCCCCCTCAGACCTGGTTCTGCCGGTCGATTCGTACCTTGTGGTTTTGATGCACTCAGTCCCTCTCACTAGCACCTGCCGCTAACATTCCTTCTTCATCTCCTGCCTGGGTCCGGCTCAGCTCGACACTTCGACCGCAGGGCGCGGCTTCGATTCCAGTCAGGTTTTCCACAACCTCCTCCTCCTCCTCCTCCCCTCTTCCTGCCACTCCTTTCACTCTTGTCTGGTTGCCAGCTGCCTTTCGGTCCAGACGTTTTCTGACTCAGGGCAGGAAGGAACGAGGGCTTATGAATAATATTTGTAGAAGGATCGACTTTACCGCGGTCAAGATGAATAAAGTATTCATTTACGTCATTCTAAATGTACGTACATTTGACTATATGTAGTTTGTTGTCAATTTTTTTTTACACCCAACCTGGACTATTTACATACCTATTTAAGTTATAGTACGATTGTGGTATGGAAGCACTTTTAGAGAATACAAATATTTTGGTTGTCATTATTGATAGCATTTTACCATAGTAACACAATTATTATTTTATTATTTCATAGGTATTGATATTACACATCAAAAACCAACCACCGTTTGGTGTAGTCTTACGATAACCTGGATTTCCAGACCTCGGCTGTGTGCACTGTTTGGGGGCCTTTTTACACTTCAAGGTTTTCCTAGTCCCTCTCCACACTAATGAGGGTGCGCTTCCTCTAAATATCTCCCTCATTATGATATATAATCATAGTACTAAACGCTACAGTTAAAATAATACAACAATGTTAGGATGAATCATCCTTAAAATATAGACATCGAATGAGTTTTCTGGAAGTTTTACACATTTATAAAAGACATTTTTACTGTTGGTAAAAAAACTTAGAATACATTTAAATTATTTTTTTGGCATGAGCAACTGCCTGTTAATGCGCGGTTATTTTAAAAAATATGGTAGGCCTATAGTTGAATTTTTTTAAAGCGTAATCAACGAACGTATCCGGATCGCTTAGTAAATATTCAGATGTTAGTAAGATCCTCCTAAGCACACAGGTGTATAAAAACTAATTTATTAGTTCCTTTCAAGTTTTATACTATTCATTCACAAAACTATTAAGTTAGATTAGTGATATGTTTTATGTGTGGGTTTTTTTAAGCGATAAGTCATGATTTAGCATATTACTATTATGTTTTTCAAAAATATTTTATTCTCAATATATAATATGAGTAAGTTACTGATGAATTATGTTATCTATTCAAAGAAAACAAAATGAAATTGAATTTAAATTAACTGTGAAAGTTTTTTTTTGAAAGGAGTAAAATTCATTAATCCAAAATTTAATGAAAGCAAATGAACGGATGTTCAATAAAACATGTAAAGACTTTACCGATGATAAGTTCCAGAAACTTAAGATTAGTAGGCAGACACAAGACAAATTAGTGGAGTGTAGAACGTCTTTTAGCAAGTGGATATGGGTAGGCTACTTATTGAATTTAATCAGGGCAAAGTAATTAAACTTATTTACAATTACATTTATTGAAGCGTGTGTACCGTGGGCATGCAGTCACAGGCGCTTATCTCATTTAGTTTCGTTTTCCAGTGAGAGATAGGTAAAAGGTTCAAATCTCGACCGGATGATTAGAGGTGGTTTATCCTTGATGGTTTTCAACGTTCCCTCCACGCAACTGCTAATACATTTTTTCTATTTTCTATTTTTCGCCTCCTATCTTTACCTATTAAGGTGGGAGTGTATGAAACGCTAGTAAAAGCCAGTGTTTTTGCAGTTTTTACTATAATGAATAGAATATTGCTACAGTAGAAACTGTAACAAAGTTCATTAACCTGTTTTTAATATTTTTAATCAACATATGAAGAAAATTAAACTCTGTGTTTGTATTGAAGCAATATTTTGTTTATTTTGGCCAACAAATTTTTTTATATTAAAACTACCAAAATAATGGCTTTTTCTCTTGTTCTCTACATCTCCATCTTAATGTAAATATGTTGACAGTGGAAATAGGCAACCATTATTTAACCCCACTAAGAATCGAACTCTATTCCCGATCTCCCGGCTCAAAGTGAATCCATACCAAATGAAAACGTTGACGTTGAGTTAGTTAGAATATAGTTAAGTGTGCTAATAAGGATCTAAGTGTATAGAAAAGTGTAGCAGACTTGAAAAGAACTTTCATATACTAATGACTGAGAGTAGCTAATGCTCATCTCCATTCCATCACCGGGGCAAGTGCGACCGTGAGATGGATGGATCAATAACGTGTGAATTCTTCCACCCTTCCCTGGGGAGAACTGTGAAAGTATCACCTGCTCCACTGGATGTGCGCGACAAAGCAATCAATGCTGGAGGCTTTTCCAGAACGATTAACTGCTACAAGCACTTTATTAATCACAAAAAGCAGAACTACCAGCAAGCCATCGAAGCCGGATTCCTAATCTACATGACTCGGCAAGTATGGAAGAGCAAACGTTGGGTGGCTTTATAGGACCCACTCGCTTCGCTCGTGCTCGCTTTGCTCGTGCTCGCTAGCTACTGAACACTGAACAGGTCTTGCGGAAAAATCCTACGTTTGTAAATATTAGTTTTCTCTAGAACGAGTGAAATTTTTATATTAATATTTTCAACACCTCTTCTAAGATAGTGTATCGATGTTTATTGATTGTTACATCTTATTTTTTGTTATGAAGCAGGCAGTTTTTTTTATTGAAAAATGTCAATTTTATCGATATTTGCTCACTGTTAAAATTATAGAGAAGGTGTGTATATAAGAAGTATAACTTGGTGACCTGGTGGTCTAGGGGTAAGGTGTCAGACTTCTGTGTTGGGGGTTCGGGGTTCAATCCTCGGTCCCGGCACAGATTTATCTGATTGCCAAACCCTTCCTTCACCTCTGACAAGACGTGTATTAATCACAACTTGTGAATGTGAGGAATGCCAGGCCTCCACCGTGGTTCGGATTCCACGTTAAACTGTAGGTCCTCCATTTCATCTCACAATCACCCTACCATTACACATTAGCGTAAGTGCGTATAACCCGAACGGGTAGTAAGATGCAGTGCTAATAATAATAATAATAATAAAGTATAACTTAAGCAACATGCTCCTATTCTTGAACAAACCGTTTCTGAAAAGAAAATTGCAAAACAATAAAAAACTCTTGAAAATAACCGTTTGTTCCTATGGCTCTGCATTTCCACGCCAAATGAAAAAGGCCAATCACCTTAATTTATATAAACTATATTTACAGGCGAAGTGCTGACGTTGAATAAAATATTTAATTCACATATACAAAGGTGGTACGCAGAGCTTCTCAAGGTGGTACGCAAGCAGACACGACAATACTAGCATTTCCCCCTCGAGTTGAGGAAATTATTTGTGAATATTTGAAGACTTGCCTGAATTCTTTTGGATAAGAAACCCCATTCATTTTGGATAACATTCTTGGAACCCTAACTAACAACGAAAAAGAGTGTTTGATAGAATTATCTTGCATTGGAGGTTTGAAAATTGAATTTACCAAAAAGAGTTAGGTGGATTTGGGCTAAAGGCTTAAAATGAATACCCATCGTTGTACAGAAAAGCATTGGTGTTTCTAATTCCATTTGCAACCACCTATCTTTGGTAAAATGTATTTTCTGTTATGGTTAGTGACAGTGATAAATACATTCAGCAACAAACTGAATCTTGACCCAAAGTTGCGCTTAAAATTAAGTACAACTGAACCCGACATCTCCTCACTTCTTTTAAGCATGCAGCACCGTCCTTATCACTGAATTTCTAGACTTTAAGAATATTGTAGCTTTTTTTATAAATAAATAAAAGATACTTTCAAAAACCGTTGTAATTTTTTACAATTTTCCTAATGGAAATTTTAATAGTTCAATGGTAAGAGACTGATCCGTAGTACACATGAGTGGTACGCGAAAAAAAAAGAGTTTGAGAACCACTGACCATTACTTATCCAACCATGCTGATATCACTGTTCACGATCGTTTGGTTCTAGCAACAGGGACTTCTGCGGCCTTAGTTAAGAACACATACAATTATAATGACGGATCAAGGAGGAGAAATGGAGGAGAAGTGATATTCTTACTTCATGGACGAATCAACCCTTTTTGTTGAAAAGAAAGATAAAATCACGTTGTGCCTCGATCTTTGGGTTCGAACAGCAGAAAGTAGCGGGGGCCTTAGCGCGTCTGCGCGTTAAGAGTATTCTTTCCCCACGAGCAGTTGGTTAACTTGAAGCGTCTGTCATTTCCTCTACTGATCACGCCACCGAGATATTGTAGAATGACATGAGTCAACGTAAGTTTCGCACATGTCAACAAAATTTCGTTCACACAAGCTGATATTATGGTAAGTGTATATATTTAGTCAGTAGTGGTATATAAGAAATGTATTTAAAGGATGTGAACTTATTTATAAATTCTTCTAGTGAAAGGACTAAAGTCTTTTGGCCCGTCACCATTTGCAGTGCTATTTAAAACAATTTTGCATATTCTATTTTTATTATAAATTTACAAAATCCAAGACATATTGGGAACTAAGTTTTGTTTCTGAGACATACCGTTAAAGTGTAACTTTTTCCTCAACAAACAAACTTTTGTGGTTTAGTCATTAAATTATTTATTAAGTGGCTGTCTACGGTGAATTTACTTAGAGAAATGTTTAAATTGAAAATTCACTAATGCTCATATAACTTTGTTGATGAAAAGCTGCAATGCATAAACTTACAAACGAGAGCTTTTCACAATGTATTTAATTAATATAACTTTAATTATAACTATGATGTCTACACAAATAGGAGGCCATTTTTTTATAAATGATACACTCCCCCAATGTAGTACACTTATTACTTAAACTTCAAGACACATAAATTAGAAAGGATAGAAAAAAAATCCCATGATTAAACTCCAACTTGAGTGAATTTCAACACGATAGCAACACACAAGGGAACGATTTAATCCACCCTGAAATTAAAATCTAGAGAGGTCGACATTCTCGTTTTAATTCATCCCTCTCCCATATTAGGCTGCAACAATTTCCAGGAAGATAGGAAAAGGGTGAAAACATTCAGGTGCCAAATTCAATTCGCTTAAAATAAACATTTTCTAAAACGAAACCTTTGCTAGGAGGTAAACAACATTTGTTTACATGTTCTAGACACAAAAACCCTCGTTCGTTTATATATTCTATTTTATTGTTTTTGCTAAATCTTTAATCAAGTGGAGGTTAAAGTGTGAAGTATTTATTTGAATATCTATAAAGTTTCACACACACGGACCAAGGCAGAAGAGTAAAGGGGTGGTGGTGTGGTATTGTTTGCGAGGGAAGAGAGGGCCATGGGATGTTGTGTAGCTCCGAGCAAATATTTGTACACATACACACACATACACACATGCGCGCGTCCTGGTATTACGCACGGGGTATTGTCTGTCTAGCAAGGCAGTGATGTGGCCTCTCTCTCTCACTCGCTGGCATGCTGAGTATGTATATTAAAGAGGAGAGGGGAGTTGGGTGTTGGGAGGCTAGGGAGTTGCTTGCCGAGGGCGGTAAACTTATCAGTGTACCGCCGTGTACCGCCAGGGCTGTAAGCTAGGGGTGGTCTCAAACGAACCATTAATTTACGATTGCTTAGGAAGTAATTTTTTTTCAATGTGTCTTACTTAGTATTCATATTTAATTTCGTCTAATGGTGAATGGAGAGTGTGGATATAATTTAAAGTAATGTGTTTTATTTTTATCTATTTATTTACATTATTGGCATCAACTGGTGGGACAGATTGAAAACCTATACTTGGGACAAGTGAAGATGAGACTGAATGATAGAGAGACCAACAGAGTACGGATAGGAAGAGGAATAAGGCAAAGATGTTGTTTGTCAGCCAGTCTGTTCAACTTGAACGAAGAGAGGCTTTACTTCCCCTCCGAGAGAAATTGTGCAACGGATTTTTATCGCTCACGAAAGATCTGTTGACCTCGGCTGGGTTTGAACCCAAGAATATCGGGTCCTAAGGCGAGAACCTTACCCCAAGACCACCAAGGTCAACGTTGGTAATGTAATTTTTTTTTCGTGGAGGGAGAGTGTGAAACCATTTAGGAAAAAATACATCAGTACAGTACACCCGGCAGGCAGAGATTCTAGTCCTTACCTCCCCGTCACTGGCAAACCAGACTAAACAAGCTTTACGTTTAGTCCGTGAGTCCATCAATGTGAGTAGAAGAACTAATAATTTAATTTCATCTTTTGGCCATATTTAGTATTGATGAGTGGTGGTGGTGCTTCAGACGTTGGCTCGACAATATTTAAGATACATTTGTTGAATCCTCACTGGGAGGTAAAAATGTAGTATTTACTTTTGGGAAAGCAGATGGATCACGAACGACTTGGAGCTAGTTATAAATGAGGTTTAGGGTTCTAAAACCCCCACGCCTGTGAAATACCAATTTAAGACTAAATGACTACACATACACGATTATGACTACGGACGAGGATGAGTAGTGGTACTTAATGATTTAGCAAAAATATTTAGAGGCCTTCGTAAATACGTTTTAGGCTTTGATGTCAGGAAAATCTATCAACCCCTTAAAACGAACTATTCCAAAATATACACGATGAGTAGGTAGATCTTTAGGAGTCTAATTTCCATTTTCTGGTGAGCGCGTGGGAAACCAAATGGTGTAAAATCCACCTTGGAGCCAATCACGTTAATCTAACTCGCTGACGTGAAGCCAACTTTCTTAGTGTGTATCGGACTCAGTTTTAAGGAAATTAAACATTATTTACACTCTTACAAAAACTTTAACTGGGATGGCTTAAAATCTTTCCTGGTTATTGTAACGTGCTAACGGTCCGTTAGCACGTACACTCAAAATACCTAATATACGTGATTATCACTTTAAATACAAGAACTAATAAATTCTAATAATGTGTGGCAGATTTAAACTCACTTTGACATCATACTGCTGGAAAAGTCCATACTTGAGGAAAATGCCTCAGCTGACGGTTCGACACGACTTAGACGAGCTATAACAAACGAACATCTTGCACCCGAGTCGGACGTTGAAGAAGTGAGGACGGGCTTTCTTGTGGTGTACTCAACGGCCGGGCGCTAGCACTAGATGTCACTTGGCTCATTTTTAGAAAATTACCACCCCATCCTTCCCTTGTAAAAGTCCCTTCCTGAATACGTCAGTCTATTTTGTATAAAACAGCCATCCCTCGCTTCACTTTTTATAGTCTAGTGTATTGATTCAATGGAGGAACAACTTGGACGTAAACCTACATCGGCAGGCAAAGCAACTGGTGATCACGATGTGTGAGGCGGCTGTCTCTCCTCCTCGCCGCGGATGAAGCCACGTCTGAGATCATGAATATTTGAATGTTAGAATCTTCATAAGAGTCTTAGTGCTCTTTTTTACTATGTCCACATGACATAGTTTTGGATGTCAGAGTTTATGACTTGTTTTTATATGCCCATAAGGCTTAGTATTGAATGTTAGAGTTATTGGTCTATTTTACTATGTCCATATGACATATTTTTGAATGTCAGGGTTTTTGACTTGTTTTTCTATGCCTTTAAGGCATAATTTTGAATTATGGGCTTTATGCTCTATTTATCAAGGTCCACAAGACATGGTTTTGCATCTCAGTGTTTCCTACTTTTTTTCTATATCCATAAGACATAGTGTTAAATACTAGGGAAATGTCTTGACACTCTAAGCTGTAAGGCCATGCTTCGGCTAACTTAATGCTTAGGATCACATAATGGTGGATATCAGGTTATCTAACGCTTTGACCTAGCTAGGTCTGTAACTGATAACAGTCTCTAATATTTCTAATAGTGTACCTTTTTACGATGCGCAACCTGTGGGAGCGCTACTAGTACATGGTAGTGGCCCGCGGGGTGTAGTGTATTGTCTCCAACCCCCTTCAAATGCCCTTTGTATTAGTGAATATGTTAATTGTTTGCAATAGTTATACTAGTTATAGTGTGCCCTAAAATGGTTGGAAGTATAAATAAACTATTGAATATCTAAACGGTACTAATAAGGGATAGACCAGCCATAATATCTTAATAGCCTAGATCCCTGATAGCTCGCCATTTACTATTTGTAAACTGATAGTTCCTCTTCTAGGAGCTTAATTTTTATGTTTCGTTACTCACTATGGAGTTAACTCATGCTAACTAGCTCATTTAACTACCAATCCTGTAACTCCTTAAACTAGAACTTTCTAGAGTTAGGTATTGTCAACTATTATTATTTTATAGGCTTTGCAGATAAAAGTCTAACAGCCATCAGGCTGAAGTAGATTTATTTATTGAATCTTTTCATTCAATAATTAACTGCATCTAATTTAAACTGCCATTTTTATGAGGCAGACGCTCTTTCGTTAAAGTATGTGAGTTTGTTCTAGTTTGAAGAGTTACATCTTTTCTTGTATTCACATTCAACTTTCTTGTCATGTCAACAGGTAGATCCTAGGGGCTTTTCACCTGATGCACCCAGTTTGAGCCACCTTAATTTAACTAACGGATCCTATTCTCTCTATAATCAATGAAACGTTTCGTATGTGTTCTCTTTCTAACCTATTGTACTACCTTTGTCTGTCTTTAAATCTAAATAAACTGTTTTGTTAAAATTGCATATCTATCTTATGCTTAATCCTTCTCATCCTTTTTTAGTTATGTTCGTAAAAGTATTTGTCACTTCTACTATTTCATAGTAGATGCGGCGATACGTTATTTATGGAAATGGAATGTTGATTATAAAACCAAGATTGGATTATAAATATTTGTATTATTGAAGGGCAAAAACCCCGAAAATATCCAACAAGCTTATTTTGTATTATTAGATGCTACTTATTCCAAGTTAACTTTATAAAATATTTGATTATATCAGCAAGTGACTTTCGGATTAGCTTAATTCTAGAATCCACCCAATACCCAGCCCACCATCCATAGTTTTTATTCATCATTGAGAAAGGATAATTCCCCATTAAAAAAATGGGCTTTGTCAGGAATAAATATAAAATACAATTTTATTATATTAATTCTGAATAAGTTTCTATACCGAGAAGAAATTCTTCCAGCTATAAGTCACGCACAAAAAACATCATACAGATTGAAATTTAAATCGTTTAAAAGGTTAGAGTTTAATGGCGTGTGAGGAAAGCTTATCAATATTTAGATTAAATTACTACAGCCATTGTAAAGTTGGGATAACGGCCGTGATAAACTTAACAAAAAGGAACAAAAACACAGCAGCTTTAGCTTTTCGTTTTTTTTAGACACTTTAGATTGTATAACTTAGTACTTTATACAGAGACAAAGTACGGTGAAAGATAGAGGTTATTACAGTATATAAAAATAATACCTATAGGTCTATGATTTATTATTAGTTGATTACAATAATGTCTGATCATTTCATTCCAGTCAAACACTAAACCATTTTTATTTTACCGTGTCTTGCTACCAATCCGGACGATACATATTTAATTACACCAGTGAGATAGATATGATTAAGGTAGAGTTCAGATAAAATGTTCACGCATTTGCATAGCGGGAGAGTGTAAAACCAGTTAGTAAAAGGATACACCTTCACTACACCCCGCTGAGATTTGAATCTTGACCTCCTCTTAAAGAAAAATTCAGATTTATTTTGTAATAATTAATTAATTAGGCCTTATGTATTATATGAGCTTACTGTCATTTAAGTTGATTTATAGACGCCTAGGTGACCGCATGGTATAAGACATCACTAGGCTGCCAATGATAGGTATATCGTGGCTTGAATCCCAGTCGGATTTACAAAGTTTTTCCCAAAATGATTTTCCACTCTTCATCCACGCAAATTTGGGTACACTTCCTCATTCATAACTCATTGGCTTAAATAATACTTATGCTTATAATCTGAACAGGTAATAAGATGCGGTGCTAAAATAAAATAAAAAAGTAAAGTTTGATTGGAAATTAGCATTTTCTCAGCGGCGCGAGCAAATAAGCCTTAATTTATTATTCCAAATTTTTATTTGAATATAGGGTATGTTTCAGGGATTGTTTTCAAACAACAACAATAACTACAACAACAATGTGGGTCTGTGCAGAACAAAAGGATTAAAGAGTTAATATATACATTTTAATTACATAAATGGGTTGTAATAATATTAAAAACAAATATAATTCTCTACTTAGTTTCAAGTCTTGGAGTATGTCCAATGTCGGAATTCACTTCAATTTGACAGTATTCAAAAGTTTGTTTTAAAGTAAAATTACAGTGCTTATATCTTAAATCCCATAACTTCCCTACCCCAATGCCCTTTACCCACACATATCAGCAATCAAAACTTTCATGCAGGTACACTTATACCTCAATTAAACCTTTGTAAGGTAATAAACAAACAAATACCCAATCTACGATCCCCTATAAAATAAGCAAAAAAAAAAAAAAA
>CABFWB010003059.1:17219-83288 GCA_902151455.1 Timema bartmani
AAAAAAAAAAAAAAAAACCAACCCAAACAGCAACAATGATGGAAGAGTGAGTGATGGCAGTAAACAGAAACAGACTTGTGATTTTGGAAGGAAATATCTTTTTCAGTAATTACTGTGCAGCATGCGTTTCATTGATAATGAAACAAAACAATAGACAACAAACAACAAACGCCGCCAGCGCTCCTGTGGGAACCATGGGTCCAGCGTTTCCGACAAACTAGGACCTCAGGGGTACCTAAAAATATTCGTGCTCCCCCCTTTCCATAGACCCTAACCCCTCACACCCTCAACCTTTACTCTCTTTTACCCCTATCTCTCTCTCCAAACAATATGTTCAAACATGCGTTTCACTCAAAGCTTAGATTAGTTTCAATTTGATCTCGTAAAAAAAAAAAAATCCCTCCCATACGTTTTGTCCTTTTCTGTACCAACTTTTTTTTTTTCCGTTTGATATTTTTGGTTTGTTGTAACTGTGACCGAGATTAAAAAGCTTTATATTGGAATAGAAAAACTAAAAAATACTAGCCGATTCCGTTTGCGTGGAGATTCATTGAATGGAAACATGAGGTATTATGAAAAGTTCCACATCCTGTTTTGTATTTTAAAATTTATATTTTTTGCAATATAATGCAACAGATTGGCCTCTTGACTCAATTAAAAAACTTTAAAACAAATCGCTTTGTTGTTCAAACTAACTAATCAACAAAATACAGCTTTTCTTTTTTTTATAAAATCTGATAATATTTTTATATTTTCATTCAACAAGTTACTATTTTTGATCAAGCCAATCAATCTGTGCTCCTTTTTGTAATTTCTAACGGTTCTCTAGAGTTATCTAAGTATTTTTGTATAATTTAAGACTTAGATATATTGTTTAAAAATCTATAGAAAAAGTTGATTGATAAATTTAGTCAAGTTGGTTGATATAAAAACAAAATTGCAGATCAAAATGTATAATTAGGTTATTTTATGGTGCTAACATATTGTCAAATAGTGAACATACACATTTAATAAAATAATTCATAATAAATTTTGCAGTATATCAGGTTATGATAAGTCTAAAATACACTAAACACGTTAAAAATGTTTTAAGCCTTACAAATAACAAAAAAGGTTAGAAAATACAATGTTTAGCTCATGTAAGTTCAGAAATTCAAATAATAAAATTTTTGAGGTAAAATGTTAACATATGCAAGAAGATTGAGATTAATTGATTGACATACAACGACTTTAAAAAATGAATATTTGATGAAACAATGTTAAAGTATAGATAATTAATAGAGTTCTCATTGTAAACGGAGTGTACATAGCTGAAAGTGATATCCAGAGAGGTGGGAGGGCTCAATGTCTGTCCTATTTCCATTGACTCAATCTATTCTATTTATTTCTGTGGAGTCACTTGAAAGAACATATGAATGCATATACAGCCATAAATATTGACAACCCCGCAGCAAAATTGTACGCTGTTTGTACAACCATTGATGCTAGCATGTTGCGACGTTAAAATGAAAGCTCATCGCTATGAACTGTCGCCTGTATCTAGTACACGGTGGGCATTTTGAATACTTTCTATCAAGATGGATGGTACTCAGCTGTAAATAGAAGATGAATACATATTTTAGTTCTCAATTCTACACCTTTCACTACCTTTCCTGAAGTCGATCCTTACCCCATTTGACAATGTCATATGTTTATAAAATCTAAGCATCAGACGACGTTTGCTGTTTTACATATCGACTTGTTTTGTTATAGGGAAGAGAGATTTCACGAATTTGTATATACAGGGTGCATCGATTTATGCGTGAAGTAACTGGGGTGGGGATAGAGGATCTCAAAACAACATAAACATTACATATGAACATATATCCTACGTTCGATCGTTCCCGAGCTACTGCCCCATGTCACCGTGTCCACTGTTGGCAGTTAGTACACCTCTATTTGTGTACATAGTGTGGCAAGCACAAAAGTGGAGTGTGTGTTGCTAGGCCCATTGCACTGTTGACATTCAACGGGCTTCAGACGCCAAGAGCTACACTTACTACCACCAGCTGAAGCCAGTTCAGTGTCTCTTCACAAGCCACTGTGATCATGAAGGCTTATTCCAATCGTGAAACGGCGGACATGAATCAAATTTATGGACGTAATTTGCCAAATAGGAAACCATTTGATATATTAGACAAGTGTCTGAGATATAGGGGTTCATTCACTAAACGGAATGGGTATACTGGTAGACTCCACTGAACGCGAACTGTTGCTTTGGAGGAGCGTGTTCCCACTCACATGTGAGCATTCTGGTGACAGCACCCAATGTATAGCAGCAGCAGAAAGCGTAGGATGTCAAAGTGATTGGGAAATTTTACGGGAACAACGGCCTCGACCGTATCACATTCAGAGAGTATAAGCTGTTGTTGATGCTGGAGTCCCTCCACGAGGGGAGTTATGTACATGGTTCTACACATGTGTGATCTCTATGAGCATTTTGTAGCATCTGTGCTGTTTCATACTGATGTTGTGGGTTTTACGGGGGATGGTGTGTTCAATTTCCACAGCAATCATCACTGGGCTTCTGATAATCCACACACCACTGCGCAGTTAAGCCACCAGCAATAATTCAATGTTAACGTCAGGACAGGAATAGTTGTCGACAACTTAGTTGGGCCCTACGTGCTACCTGGATGCTTGGCAGGCCAATCTTACTGTATCTTTCTGCGACAACAGTTAAATTTACTACCGGTACTAGAGAACTCCCCGTTGGATCTAGTGTGCCGTATGTGTTTCATGTATGATGGGGTGTCACCACATTTCAGAAGAGTGGCCAGAGCTTATCTGAATGAGCAGTTCCCGCAAAAGTTGATAGGCCATGCAGGACCATTCGCCTGACTTGCACGCTCCTCTGATCTCAATTCATTGGAATTGCAATGCTTCGCCAGCGTGTGGAACAAGGCTGCCAGCATATCCGTGGCACACCTGGGGTGTTTGAACGAGTCAAGCAATAATGATGCGACATGTGCAGGCGTGCATTCAGGGACAAAGTGGACATTTCTAGCACCTCTTCTAAGGACATATCAATGCTGGTACACAGGCAGGGCTGCAGCTACATAAGCAGGGGTGTAAAAAGTATGGCTATTAACAATTCCAGCAGAACCTTGGAAGGCCTTGTATCTCGGAAACCATCGAACATAGGACACAAATTCACGATGACTTTTTGTGTTGTTTTGAGGTCTCCTATACACACCCTGTTACTTCACACATAAACTGTACATTCTTTATACACCCCCTCAGTGTTGAACACGATGTCTAAATGTCTAGCTCATTTTGGGTCATATTTATAATCTAGTCTCTGGAGTTAACCACCTTAAAAAGAGAACAATAACTCTTACAATTAATTTTGAGAGATTATTGTTGCACTAATTTTAATCTACATTGTATTATACTGAAATGTTAGTTTGTGTTTAATTTGCTATGTTTACTCAGGACTCAACATATGTATTACAGAATTAAACATGGTATATACGTCTTTCTCAAGAGCTATACCAGACAACACACTTCAAACGTCATCCACTTCAAATAGTCTAGTTTTATTCCAGTTGCCAATATCCAGCGCACACAACTGTATCAGATTACCTCAGTCCACTAACATTAGGTCAATTCCCTACATATATAGTCAATGCCTAGAGGTCCTGAACTTAGTGTCCACCTGACTTAAATTATTCAAAGTAAATAGACAGTGTAAGTAACACAAACAAGGTTTGGAATAATGTATTAGTCTAGTATAAGTATTTTATAATAAAGGAAATTGATAAAACTAAAGAAAAAGGGAAAATAAACTAATAAGAGTAAATTTGATGAAGAAAGCCCACCTAGGGAAAGAGNCACCTAGGGAAAGAGGGAAAATGTTGGAAGAATCCGATGCACAAAGGTGACATCTTCTTCCTTTCTTCTGTCTTTTATAGTTGAAGTAGTCACACACACATTTTATCACGAATAGAATAATATTTAGGCATTGTTGCCTCTATCAAACAGTATCAGGTATAAGTGTAGTATTTTTATACTCATAAGTTTTTAGTTTCTAAAAATTATAGCAAATATGTAAACGTCAGTAAAAAGTAGGTAGATGAGAGTCTGTCGTTGAACTATCATTTCATTAAAATATAAAGTTAATGAAGAATGTGTTGTGCTCATAATTAGGTATGATCTATGATGCATTTTATAAGATCACCCTTAAGTTAATTATTAATAAAGTAGCATAGCTAATTGCTGTGAATATTTGGAGTTTTTGTTCATATAAAAGCTTGTTAAAATTTTGTTTGGTTATATCTTGTCTCAAAACCGTTGTCATATTATTTTAACAAACCAGATAATATAATATTCGACTCACTTATATTTACCCACTTATTATTTTAATAATAATAAACAATGTAGGCCTATTTGATGCAGGCATGAATAAGAAAGTGTATTGATTACTCTATACTCTCAAAATATTGACTAGCCATAAAATCGAATAAAAGTAGGGAATAGGGGCATGCTAGTTGCATTGTGAGTTATGACCGGCGCCCCATGTCCCAAAACACCCTCTCAATCTCTTCCGCCCTCACCCCACCAACTACTGGTATTTTATTCGAGAACTGCAAGGACCAAACCCGTACCCACCCTATTTTCCGACCACCCCTACGCACCAAATTCGAACAAACACCCATAAAGCATCGTGGTAATTATTTTCGTCCTATCAAATCTCAAAGCCAATTTACTAGCAATGGCCTAAACTCAATAAATATCCAAGATATTAGTTCGAACATGGCGATGTAATCCACAATCGTGCTGCTCTAAATAATCGTGTTGGTTTAATCGGGACTTTGGATTTACCATTCTTCATGATCGCATCTCTGCTGTGTGTTCACCCAAATGCGTGCTAGAATCCGTTTCCAGGACTCGTGTTAGCTGACAATGACAATACAATGCGAGAAAACACCAACATGTATTATTACGTGAGGGGCTTGGAAACTCTAAAACAGAACCATTATTATTTGTATAGTATTCTTTGTTTAGCTAAACTTAAATGAAGTTTTACTCCTTTTATTCATTCAAATAATAATAATAATAATAATGTTATTGTAAAGGGATATTAAATTATTATTCTTTGGCAAAGCGTCTTAATTGACCTCCGAAATATTCACAATAATTGACCACACCAACGGGGTAGGGGTGAGGAAGATAGAGTTGAGTGTAAATGTACTAACGTTTGTGTGAAGGGATCGTGAGAAACCATTTAGGGAAAACCATTTTCAGTGATTCTGGCCGAAATTCGAGGCCTGATTTTTTTCCAGTTACCGGCAAACCTGTCTAGATGAACTGTAAGTTTATTCCGCGTACCCATCGATGCGGATTGATATTTGTAATGATTAATTCTTTCAAATATCAATATATAAATATATATATGATTCATATATGTTTTAAATGTAAAGTGATATTCGAATATACTTTTATACATATATATATATATATGCCACATGGTCACTCTCTCAATAGACCAGAGTCCTGGATAGCCCATGAGGGGGATCGAATCCCAGTGGCATGTGTTGAAGGTTTTCAGTAATCTACCATTCATTAAATTTTCACCCCATAAACTAGTATATAGTGCGAATTTTCACGCAAAACTCCCAAGGTACCCATTTGGAACCAAATCGTTAGATCCATTTAAAAAAAAGTATGTTTTTGAAAAATCAATTCACAGTTTTTACCACAAAAACACGTGCACAGTGTTATTTATTAGACCACACAATCCCCACATATATATTTTAAACAAAACCATTAATGTAATTTTCTAAATATTTTGAGTTCTCAAAACTGCCCCATCTGTAAACAACCCTTTAACGAATTTTTGCCCAAAAACCAATGATACAATGCTATTTGTAGTGTAAAACAAATGCTGTATATGCATTTTAAATAAAATCGTTAAGAGTTTCTTTTGGAAAAATTTGTCATTAAAAAAACCCTCATTAGTATAGGTCCACTACCATTAATTTTAAGGCTAGGCTCAACATTTTTAAAAATTATCCTGAATATTAAGTTAGAACAAATTTCATCAAACAATTTTGGACCCGTGGCGTGGTCAGTTACAGACAGAAAGATAGACAGACAGACATGAGGACAAAGATTTTAAAATCAACTTTTTTGAGTTTGGGTACACATGAAACGTAAAGCTTGATCATAATCTCGAAATAGATTCTTTTTCAAGATCTTTCTCTTTATTTGAGAAATATAAATCTTCTAATTTATACTTGGATAAGAATAATATATTTTCAACAAGATTTTCTTTGAATAAAGGAGATTATTTAACTAATCTCTTTTTCTAAGAAATTTGTTCAAATAAAATGAAAACTCTTTTTATTAATTCTGAAGATTGACTATAATATAAAAACAGTAAAGAGTTCTAGTGGTACTTGTATGGAAACAAACATTATTGGAAACATTTTCACTGTCCACTTTATAATATAGTTAATTAATTATAGCCAGCATTTGGTTGTCACGTGAAACTAGTGTCAAACTCCTCTGGTATAGTTTTCCAGTGACGGAGAGGTCAGGGTTATAACCATGCCATTTAGGTATTCAGAGTTTTTCCCTGAATAGTTTCCGTCTCTCCCTTCACGCAGATGCGGGTATTCTCTATATAAACTCTACCTACTCCATTTGTGTCGTTAAATGATTAAACCCCAATAGGATAGTAAAACTCGATGCAAAAAAAAAAGGCTTGGTTATTTAAAAAAAAGTATAATTCTCTCTCGATTGTGTTTTTAGTAAATTTTTATTTAAGAATAATGTTTTACTATACTTATCAGAATCCTGTGTTAGCTCTAAATAGTTTTTTTTTTAATATGGAAACAGTATAGTTGGTAACATTTTGATGTAATATTTTGTCACTCAAGATTACAAAAATACATGATTTCTAAAAAAAAAAAATGTGCGTAAGAGATTATTTTTCATTGGACAAATTGTTGTATGTCTAGCTTTTAAAAACTACTTCCCAAAGCAAGGCATTTGAATCGCAGGCTTGTAATGAGTAGGAACAGTGCACAGAACGGTAAAAGGAAGACAAAACTAGTTTCCCCATTGTGATGACGCTGGATTGCCATGGGACATTCTCATTATTCTATAATCCGAAACAAACGTTACCCCTGAAGCTAGGCTTACTAAAGAGCACATCAAAGTTCGTGCATTGAGTGTGGTTGGGAAGGGGTGTGGGTATTTTGGGGAGGAGGTTTTGAGGGGAGGATTGGTTTTGTTTGTAGTCTGAACTGCTCAGTTGTTAATATAATGATAATGAAGTACTGGTGAACTCATTTCCTAGTAATATCACAAGTACTGTACTACACCGGGTATGTGCGAACTAGTATTACTCGGTATTCGTGATTTAACAGCCACAAAAGTTGTTGAACATGATAGGTATACTTGTATCTATTATTATACATCGGGATGTGTCTACATTTACTGGTACTTGAACCTGGTAGTATTTAGTTTTGGCTAGATTTTGAAGAAGTCATGCTAACACGATTGATTTAGCAAAACCACTATAAGTACTCTTAGCTTTCATTAATTACTGCGAGTAAAATGTGCGAGAGTGAATTACCTCTAGTATCTTAATTGAGTTTACAAATTAATCATGCTTAACATACCTTACGTCCTTGTTCTCTACATTTGTTGTTAATTACGTTATTTAATAAATGGTCATGATGAGCGAACAGGGTTGCCAATCTCAACTTTAACCAAATGCAATACTCTTAAAGGTGTGTAAGATAATTTTGAAAAGTTTTTTACATTTTAATTTTTTTGTTGGTAAATTAATATTTTATCTTTATAAAGGAAATTTTGTTCTAAAGTAAATTTGGTTGAGGGACCCCTCTAATATTTTCATTGCTATTTTATAAATACTGCTATTTTTATTGATGTTTTAATTATTTACTATTAATTTATTAAATCCTCAATAAACGTGGGAAAGTGTTTTATTAACAACAAAAATGTTAAGGAAGCTCCCCAACAAAGTTTACTTTAGAACAGAAGTTTGTTAATCAAGAAAAAGAAAAAAAAGTTTAATGTGAAAAACAAAATAGACTATTTTGTACACTCATAAAAAGACAATTCTGGAAATGAGGGTTTATGTTGGTTATGTATGTGTTTTGATATAAATTTTCCCTTTCGTAATATTCCAGATCTTAAGTTTCCACCCTTAATATATTTCAAGTTAATGAACAAATTTATAATACACAAATCATTGAATCCATATGTGTTAAAAAATCTTCTTTTCTGGTTTAACGAACCTGAGTGATCATTTTACTTTTTATGTTGTTGACAAGAGACTGTGTCTCCATCTTAAAATCGTATCTTTGTTAACAGGTTTCCACCCCTCCTCCGAGTATTTGGTGGACAAAAGTCACACTCCCAGATAACTTTTTTTCGTTAATAAAAGCTGACGAAATCATGGTGAGGTCTTATAAAATAGGAAGATTCTAGAAGCCTTTTTGTCTGATTATATACAAGGAAAAGTGCTCTTACAATGTCACTTTTCCCTTGGCCTGCTACCCCGTTGTACCCAAGCTCCGCGGCGCGCACACATAATAATTTCAAACATTAAAGCTGCTACGTATTAAAAACATCTTATTTCCGACTGTGATAAGTTATGGCTAATCAAGTCTTATTCCATTTTAATAAATCAAACAAAATTTATAGACCTGTGTCTTCATTATAAAATAGACCTAGTGTGCAAGTGTGTGGAAAACTACGGTCACCCGTGATTATTAAGAATCCCATGGCTAATAAATAACAGGAATGGTAAAAGAACCCGAGAAAACAAAATCATATTGATACGTAGGCTAAGGCGTCTACCTTGTCTGGTCTGACTTTCCTGTTACAGGGAGATTCGGGTTCAAATCCTGGCCGGGTGTATTAAAGGTGATTTTCCCTGAATGTTTGTTCACCCTGCTTCTGCGCGAATACGGATTCATTCGCAAATGATACTTTACTCATATCTTCCCGGTCAGTGTGGATATGTGCGGTTAGTCCGGACAGGTAGCGAGATGCAGTGCAAAAAAATAATAACATGTCTTAAGCGGACATCACTTTAAAATACTTTCAACTTGATTATCTGTTTATAATTACATTTCCGTTTACGTTTCACCTTACCTTATATGATAATACACCATGTTAGTTAATTTATAATTGAGCTAAAAATGAGTTTTCAAGCTGATTTGACAGCTGAATTTTATCTCTGAAAACATATTTTCTTAGCAATGGTTTTTTTTCTTCATATCCGTTGTAGGACTATTTTTTTCTAACATAACAATGGGAGTTAGAATGTTACATTTATAAGTCTAATTTAATAATATATATATTACATAAGAGTACCTATTTAAGAAATAAGCCTGTCGGTATCCTCGTCACCACATTATTAGTCTGTAAGGTGAATAAGTCACCATGGAAAGTTTATTTTGTCCATGGTCATTTAGAACTAACATTAGTTTAACCTGTTCTTAGCACAGGTAAGTTACAACAAAAGTTTATTCTACTAGGAAGTTCAACAGTCGGGCAAATGTTTTGATAGCCCCTTCTTGTATGAATACTAGATAAATTGGGTGGACACAAATCAATTTATGGTAGTTAGTAAATTAAAATAAATAAACCTAGAAACAAAATATTATCTAGTTCAGAACACACACGAATTCAATCCATTGATAGAGTAATCTTTACATAAGCACGATCATCATAAGATAAGTGAAACGAAATAATATAAATTGTTATGGAAACATATTAAGAAAAAGTACTACATTTAATCTAAAAGCATAAATTAAATAATATACCCAGTTATAAAAACAAAGTGAATAGTAAATATGTTTTCCAAAAGAGAATAATGGTTCACCAAGCTATGTCAGTAGAATTTGCTTATTTATAACTGGCATGTCACTCCTAGACAGGCGCTAATCTATCCTTTGATTTTTAGCTATCTAATTGAAACGCTAATGGACCTCATTGAAGGTAATATTTAGATTTGTATGTTTTTCCGCCAATACAAAATTAGAATTTTCTACCATATCGAGAAGGTCTTATCTATTAATTTAGGATATTTTTAGGCTCCCCTATTTTTAAATTCATAGCTTTCTAGCTTTTATGATAATGATCAGTTGTCCTTTTTCCCCCACAAATTTAGATTTTCTTCCGTTGTTGAAATAATATTTTTGAATTATTTTGGAAATATTTCATTCCATTCACTCTACCCTTTTTCAGTTCCCACAGTTTTATTTTGTCACTGCCTCTTACTTCCTGTCCAGGCTATACACATATTTACTAATTGCACTTATGAGCTATGGATGAGGAAGGTTGAATTTAGAGGAAGTATACCCGCATTTGCATGAAGGCAGATCTGAAAACCATTTTAGAAAAACCCCAATCTCCCTGTCATCTGCAGTAGAGTCTAACATGAAAGTGACCACTTCGACTATGCAGCCAAGCTCCCACATCCCATTTTTTAATTTTCCGTTTATTTGGATATTTATGTTTTGTTAAAGGCCTGTCGAATTAAATTTTTTAATTATATCGATAAGAAGTTGTAAATTGTTTATTAGCGAGGTTTCAGTTTTGAAATTCCATATATTCAGACGGTGTCATGCTGGAAGCGACCATGTTCAGAATGGCCAAGCAAATATCGTGTTGTATGTGACCAGATTTTTAATACGCGTGTTGGAAGCGACCACATTATGGCTCGTATCGCACTAAGATGCCAGTGCAGCGCTTTTGGCATATTTGGGGTCTGCCAGCCAAGATGCCAGCCAAGATCCCACCCAAGATGACAACCAAGATACCAGCTTATGCTACAGTCTCAGCATGGGTGTTGAAGAGTTAATACCCATCGCTTGTATTCGAATCGTCGTCGTTTAAGTAAAAATAGAGGGGAAAAGAGGTGGTTATGTGTGCATTCTTTCGTTGCAGATCGTAGCACACATGGTTTGTTTGTTACATTATACCAAAAAAAAAAAAATTAATTACCTAAGAATGTCAATAACATAGTTTGATGAGTTATTGGACATATTAAGTAGAGCTTTTCTGTGTTGAGATTGACCATGTGGCAATAAATAAACCCCAACAATAACAAGATTGGCGGGAGACAAAACGGTAAAAAGCCCACTGGCAGTGCTGTTGTCATCTGAATGTGAGATAATAGATCTCACTCTATGTATTATTATGGCAACGCTGTTGTCATCTGAATGTGAGATAATAGATCTCACTCCGTGTACTATTATGGCAACACTGCCAGTCTGGCATCGATGCCACTAGTTACGTGTCTTGGCAAACGGAATGGCAGCGGTGCCAGGGCGACGCCAGGTGTGTGATGCGCTATTGGTTTCTGTGCTTTGTAACTGGCAGCGCTGCCTTGGCATCCAAGTGGGATATGGGCCTATTTTATGAGTGGTTTTCCTTTTACGTACCTAGCCTATTGCTTTATTGAATTTAGTTTCAGATACTTAATCTCTGTCATTAATTATTTTTATTCTTATATACATTAAGTACAATGCACAATGTTCACAATACATAAGTACAAAATTTTAATTTAATTACTTCACGCAGCTTAATGCATTAAGAAATATTTTCAAGTCCTTTGTAGTTTCGAATTCCGGGAATATGTCATCGATTGTTTTATACAGTTCTATGTAGGTCTTGTGCCGTTTTGTTACAGGTTCACCTAATTCCTCAGAATTAAGTTAGTCAGATTAGGTAATGTTAGATTTGATCAGCTAAGTTAGGTTATGTTAGGTTTGTAGCTAGGTTAATTTAGGTTAGGTTAGTTAGGTTAGGTTAGGTTAGGTTAGCTATTGTATTAATTTTTATACATATAAATTTTGACATAACTATAACTCATTTGTTTGGATGAATTTTAAAAACTTGTTTGATCACTCCAAATACGATTCAAGATTTTGTGGTCGCTTCCAACACCGGTCGCTTTGAGCACGGTCGCTTCCAATACGTAACCGTTCGGACGTCATTTTATTATCCGAGAGGTATACTAAATTACATGTCTAATTTAAATTTTCCACTACATTGAAAACGGTTATTATAATATTTTTGGAAATTTTGAGGAGTCCTTCTTCCCATTTTATGCTCCATTTTTAAATTTAAGAATTGTCAGACCTTTATTGGTGTTTAGGATGGTCCTTACACCCACCTGACAAATTTAATATTCTACCATACTGATAAGTACCAAGTTTATTCATTTACTTTTGGAAATTTTAAAACACTCCATCTTCCTAGATGCCCTCTAGAAATATAAAATATTTAACACTTATTTAGTTATTAGGTTTTATTTTGGTTTGACTTTAATCTGCATTAATTCCTGGAAAATTTTAATTTTATAGTACCTCTATAGTTTGTTTTTATTATAAATGGGTTTCCATGTTTTAGCTCAGATTTTTCAGATTTTTCTGGTCATTCAGAGTGATTCCTAAATCTGCTAATTGAATTTAAATTTTATACCATACAGAGAGGTAATTTTTTCTATTAATTTTAGAAATTATAACCACACCATCTATTTATCTAACCCCACTTAGAAATTTCAAAATTTCAAACGTTAATACTTATTTGGTTATCTGGAGCTGCAATTCAACCTACCAGCTTAATTTAAAAAATTCTACCACACATAAAAGTGTTTTGGTCCATTTGGCATATTTCCTGGAGTATAATTTTAAAATATTAACATTTCATATTATTATAAATATTTACAGTGGTCTCTTTACCTGCCTGCTGGATTTCAGTTTTATAAAACACCGAGAATTCTAGCTCTGAAAAATATCATATTTTAAAGACTTATTTGGTTATCTTGGTGTACCTGGAAGTATGAGGAATATATTAATGAAAATCATGTCTAAAATAGTTCAGAGGTTTTTAAGATCATCGCGAACATACAAAACAAACACGCAAACAAACCTCTTTATATTATAATTGAGAGATAATTTCTCCCCGCGTTTCAAACATAGGCTATATTTTTATTGGTGATCTTCAAATCGGAAGAATATTCACAGGCCTTTAAATATTTGGTGTTTACTACTCACCTCTATGAAATAATAGTGTGACGGTAAACAAGCTAAAACCTGCCTGGACCAAATATAGGCCTACTACTGAATAAAAATAAATGGTACGGTGCACCACAAAGACTTTCTCTCTCTTTAATCTTAAAATAAAGATATTTACTAAAAACTCGTAAAATTTGTGAATCAAAATATTATCCAATATTTCAGAAATATTCCACCAGAGCATAAACTGTACAGGAACCTAGAAAAAAGAGTAGCGTCTTTGTCCACCAAAGAACATAACAATCAATTTAACATTTCTAAGTAGCCTTACTCGACAAAAAAATATATGTTAGTTTTTATCTAAAAACTCTTGGTTTTATAAAAATATATTCCAGATTAAAATATTTTAAATTTTAGCAGTATTGCAACTTTACAATGATAATTTATTCCTATTTAAAATAGTTACGGAGATATCAAAATTGAAATTTCTGCTGATGTAAAGTACCCTCAAAGCTATTTTCATGGAAAAATGAGAGTTACCTTTTTTTTTTGTAATTTTAAAAATAGTGCCTGGATACAAAATTTAAATAAAATCGTTGTAAAGGATTTTGAGAAAATCGATAGTCACTTTTTTCCCCATCAGTAAAAATTTTACGGCTATATATCTAATTCCAAAAATTTCTTGGGAGGACCTTATGAAAAGCCTAGATATCAATTTTTAGCCCGATGGGTGAAATGATTTTGGCTCTTGCCCAAGATACAGATAGATGGACAGACTGACAGAAGGCATTACAAAAAACACTTTTTTGGTTTCAGGTGGTCATGCATGACACGTCGATATTTTTTTTACGATCAAAATAATTCTTTCTTAGAAGGATCGAGAGAAAGTAAAAACTGTATATCGATGCAATCAGTTAAGTGTTTCCAGATATCTTAGGCAACCGACATACATGCATATAGACCGACATTTTGTTTCACAAATAATAGAGATTAAAACACGTATTTTAGGTACGAAATACTGTAACTAATTTGATCGAAATAGTGGATATTTCAAATTTGGATCTGAAGGTAAACTGGGATGTATCTGTAAATCTTCCATATTTTCTTCAGCTGATTTATCATTTCTTGCGTAAGGTTTTATGGAGTAGTTTTCTTTCAAGATCCAATTTATGTAAGTGCACTGTTTATTAAATCATTAGGTCTAGTTATTTTATAAGTAATTAAAACAATCCCAATTAAATTAATACTTAACGTTAGTCTTCTCATACTTACCATTCTACGTAGCATAGAACAATTAACTTTTTTTTAACTACGCGATTTTTACATTTTCAGCATCCACCAACACGGTTTCATTTCATACGACGGCAGAACAATTCCAACTCCTCTTCAATCTTTCAATTTCCAACTAACAATCCAAGTTTTCACAAGAGGATGGTAGTTAAGTTTGTCGTTAATGAATTTAATTAAGATACTTTTTTTTCCCCAACAGATAAAGGGTAGCAGGGGTCTAACTTTTCATTTCACACGTTGAGAAGGTATGAGGGAGGATGAGTTTATTGGGGAAAGAGAAGAAGGGGTTAGTAGTTGATGGCACACGATGGAATACTTCGTGAACGGGAATATAATTTGGGGGTTGAAACAATCTTAGCATCGCTCATGCCTTCGCTTAATTACTTTACGACAGTTCTAGTCTTATCCCCTCAAGTGTCCTGAACGCCAATTTGGAAACTGTTTCCCGTCCAGACTATCATCATATTTACACCATAGGAGTATAAGGAGAGAAGTATAGAATGGAGAGGAAGTACGACCGCATTTGCGTAGAGGCAGAAGAAGAAACTATTTAGGAAATATCCACCTCAGTACATCTGACCGAATTCTTAACCTAAAGTGAAAAATTTTTTCTTTGCATTTTCAGAGAAAGTCACTTTAAAATCACTTTCTATGGACAGGAGAAGATATTTGACACTTTAATGGTACATAATACACCTTACAGCAATGTTTTTTATTTTCGTGTATTGGTACAGTGTCAACAAATTAGGTTAATTAAATGTAGTGATGTACAATTGTCCATAAATTATTCAGCCCATCACAGATCTTAATGAATTCATTATTTTTAGCAGCTATCACAAAACGTTTTGCTAAAATTAATAAAATAACTCAAGATATTTTGTTTTAATTTGGTAGTCTACCACAGTTAAGTCAATAATTCAGTAAATTAGATAGCTCCTAAAATAACAAATTTATTAAGGCTTATATGGGATGAATAGTTTATAGACACCCTGTATAAAATGAAAGTGATAAGATGCAATATATTAAAGTAGTGAGCTAGCCTACGCACTGTAACAGCCAAAAATTAAGGATTGCGTGAGAATTTATCAAAACTGGTTATGAAGATGTGTACTCTCGCAAGATTTTACATTTAAAATGTTACAAAAATGAGTTGATTAAAATAATTTTATTTTATACATTTCAAATTGTATTTTAAAAAACAAACAAATCGGGGACATAGACCTTATTTTAGGAACTTTCTTTGAAATTCGAGGACGAATGGTGGTGACCTTATCCCAGCCCCAACATTTCCACCATCGGCAAACCAGACAAGAGGATACACGTCCTTGTCTGCATACTCACCGGTGCAGAGCTCACTAAATTTGACGAGTTTTAATAATATTAGAGGATGAGAAGCAATCTCATTCATTTACTCAAAGCTTGAAGATATAATTCCCCTTGTATAGATTTAAAATAAGAATCATCTTCTTTCCACAGTACTTACACAAGTGGTTTATAGCCAGGAGGATAGTCACGTACTTGCAGGGGCCACACGTGGTCTGCTATTTATACACGGACCAATCGATGGGTCTGGCTGGATCTTAAGGGAGACCTATTAGTATTTAGTCCGCACTAGTGATCTCATAGTAAATGGCGTCAATCTTACAATATACTGTATTGGCTGTAATGGGGAGATTTAGGTTCGAATCTTTGCTGGGTGCATTAGGTGGTGGTTTTACTAATTTATAAATGTGTTTTTCCAAATATCTTTCCATTCTGATGTGGGCGCACTTACGATAGCCATACCTTCTTATTCCTAACACCTTAAATAAAATTGTTAATAGCACTTTCACTAAATTAATTTTTTTTTAGATATAAAAAGATCTAGAGGATCTCATTCCAATCTTTGTATGATGCCTAAAATAAGTAATTGGTATTTTGGTAGAGATTTATCCTATGTTTCTTATTCTTCATCCTGTTTTATTAGCTCTGTCTTTTGACAAGTACGATGCATTGTCCAAATTAATTCCTCCAGAATGTCTTATCTTGTCAGGGATATCAATTTATAGACTATATAATTATTATTAGCACCACGTATTACTACCCGTTCGGGTTATATGGACTTGCACTAATGTGTAATGGTAGGGTGATTGTGAGATGAAATGGAGGACCTACAGTTTAACGTGGAATCCGAACCACGGTGGAGGCCTGGCATTCATCACATTCACAAGTCGTGATTAATACACATCTTGTCAGAGGTGAAGGAAGGGTTTGGCAATCAGATAAATCTGTGCCGGGACCGAGGATTGAACCCCGGACCCCCAGCACAGAAGTCTGACACCCTACCCCTAGACCACCAGGTCACCTATAGACTACATATGTGTATTTAAATTTATATATATATATATATATCAGTGGAACCTCATTTATCTAGCACTCGTTTATCTGGATTTACGGTTGATCCGGACTGAAATTTCGCATGAAATATTTGTTTTTGCAAACGCCATTAAAAATTGGCACAACAAATTTTTTTTCTTATTATTAATTTTTATGAGTGAATAAGGGTTGTAAGATGTTTAAAGTATTTTGTAGCTTGTTACTAAAAAATTAAAAGGTTAATTGAACTCATATAAATTGTTTTAATATATTTTTTTTCCCTATAATTTCCGAAATAACCGAATTTTCTTTAATCCGGATGACACCCGGTCCCAGCTAGGCCAGATAGACGAGGTTCCAATCTATAGCACGATTTAAAAACTAACAACTTTAGAACCAACACAACATCCAATACCCAAACCTTCAATTAATCACTGATAAAGATGACGTTCCAATCTCACCGAAGATAAATTTCCAAGTAATGTTGTGAATCGAACCCAAGACTCGTATAGCAATAAATAGACACATCACCGACTAAGATAAGGTGCCAAACGTTCATTTTATTGTTTTATAAACAAATAAAACGGCCGGAACCTATACCAATATACTGTATTAATAATTTGATTTATTACAAAAGGTGCCAAAGTATATTTTTATTTTTAAATAGAAGTAAGCCTTAGTGCAATCCTCATAAGCTAAACCTGCTAAAAGGTATATATCTATCAAACATATATCACTTCTCACTATTCGGACATATTTGGTTGTGTGAACATTGAATTAAGTGTCAGGTGAGTTGGAAGGAGATGCGAAAAGGCTAGTGATCTTTCAGGTTTATAGCAAAATATTTCTTTTACCTAAATAAATAAAATATTGTTCAAGTAGCGACGTTATTTTAATTTTCTCCACATAGTGATATCAACAGTTGTTAAATATCTGTCAAGGATGTCCTAGAATTTAATGACAATTTTTTTTCTTTATTTAAAAAGTTTGTCACCTAATGCCGCTATGCTCATGACAGATATTAAACAACTGTTGATATTGCCATGTGAAGAAAATTAAACTCTATGTTCCTACCAAAGAAATATTTGATTTATTTTGGCCAAAAAATATTTTGCCATAAAACCTGCAAAAATACTTATATTTTCCATCACCACCCTAATAGTTCATGTAATTAAAATCGCAAACAGCATTGGAAAGTGTAAAATGAGTTTTTCAGGAGCAGAGCGAGTATTCATTTTGGAACATTATTTTAAGGCCAACTCGTACATGGAATATCAACAATCGTCTGTGCGTAGTTTTCCAGAATCACGCGTGCTGAAAACTATTTTGCAAAAAACTCCCTTAGGCCACATCAGGGGTAAAATAGATCTGATTAGTTTTACGCCTCTCCTCTCTTTTCATATTCATTAGTGTGCCTCCTGGGCAATTTCCTAAGTTATGTGCTCTTCTAAAGGTGATTTAAAAAGAGAGCGTTGATTTAATTCAATGTTCCACTTTTTATATGTCCATGTATTTATAGAAACCAGTTAAATGTTTTCTAAAATTATAGCATCAAGTTTTATTGTACAAGAGTGTACAAACAACTTGAATGCGAATGTAGGGGATATGATCAAACAAAAATGCTTATTATTATTATTATTATTATTATTATTATTATTATCATCATCATCATCATCATCAAATTATTTTTTATTTTGCATCGGAGATTTATTTCATTCCATGGGGTTTATTTGAATTTCAATCCCTTTTGATCCTATTCAGACGGCATGCGAATACGCGATTTTAATTAGCTACACATGCGATCCGTCCTTTAGAGGTTATTAAAAAAAATTGTTGTGCGAATCTTCAACACAATAAATTACTGTCAGCAGCCTTCCGTGAGTAATAATTTATTGAAATGTTCCAAAAGTGTTTCTTCAGGCAGCCATACGCGCCTGTTTCTGCCGTGCCCTAATTAGAATATGATGTTTCTAATTTGATCGGAACTAAACAGTTGTCACTAACATCAATAGCCGGATCTCTATTGGCAGAACTTTGTTTCACTGTTAGAAACGTTAATAAATATATACAGTGGAACAGATTTTACCGGGATTTCAATTATACCGGATTGTCAGTTTATCCGTGCTAAAATTTGGTCTTAAATGGTGGCTCATTTGGAGCACCAGTCGTAAATAACGCCGGCTGAACTTAAGACGGTGAAACGTCTGCGTAACCGCACAGCTCATAACCGTACCACTCGTAACTGCACAGCTTGTAACCGCACCACTCGTAGCCGCACAGCTCGTAGCCGCATCACTCGTAACCGCACCACTCGTAACCGCACCACTCGTAACCGCACCACTCGTAAACGCCATTCAAAATTGGCACAGTGCCTGTTTGAGTGTCCGAATAGTCTAAGGCATCACACTCACAATAGATTGGATTACCGTTGACGGAGAGAGCGTGGTTCAATCCCGGTCGGATGCACAAAGGGTGCTTTTTTCCTAAATGATTTCCCCCTCTCTCTTTCTTTCTGCGAAAATGCGTGTACACTTCCTATAAATTCAACCTTCCTCGTCCCTAACCATTTATAGTATTTAGTACATGCATATAATCCAAACGGGTAGTAAGACGTGGTGCTAAAAAAAATAATTGACACAACAAAAAGTACTCATTATTTTATGAGTGAATAGTGGCTGTGACATGTTTCAAGTATTCTATAATTAATTTGTTAATGTAAAAATAAATGGTGAGTTGTGTTAATTGATTGTTTTAATCTATTTTTCCTATAATTTCCGGAATATCTGAATTGTAGTTAATTCGGATTAAATCCTGTCACAATTAGGCCGGATGGACGTGGTTCTTGTGTAGTAGGATTCTGGTAGAAAGAACCTTTTAAAAAATGCAAACACATTTTGTTGGTCAGCATTGATAACATTATTTGTGTTATTTTACAGATTTTGATATTATTTATCAAAAGTGATTATATTACTTGACATATGAATATATGCATTATTTTTAGCAGTCAAAAAATTTTCTCCCTATCTGAATCAACCATTAATTTAGTTTATCATTAATTTACCAAACTTGATTCGTTTTTACTTTAGCCAATTTTAAGGATGAGGAAGGTATAATTATAGAGGAAATGCATCCATATTTGTGTAAATGGAGAATGGTATCCCATTTAAGAAAAAAAAGTCTCTGTACTACCACCCGGGATTGTAAACCTGACCTCATCATATCCAATAAATCAGACCATACGAGACTGATGCCTGTGTCTTCGTCCTAAATGGTGTCAAATAAAACTTCCTTTAACAGCAATATCAAATACTTTAACCATCTATAATCCTTGTATCTTTGGGGCTTTAATGTAACTAATAAATGTAAGCGCGTTATATATTCCCTGTTCCAAAACTATTTTGATTATTTATTATTAATTCAAGGTATTCAACATGCACTCTCCGAACCGATTGGTTATATCAGCACACAATTTCTATGAGTGAGAGAGAAAGAGCCAACCAATTTTGTACCGAAATATATTTTCACATAGCTTCCAGGGCTCTTTTACATGCCACAATCGTCATGGGGCTGATAGCTTTAATTTCCCTCCAAAGGAAGTTGTGCTACGGATTTTTATCGCTCTGGAAAAATCCGTTTATTCCAGTTGGGTTTTGAACCTATGCACATCGAGTCCTGAGGCAAGCACTTTACCCTAAGACCACCGAGGCTGATTGTTCCAATACGTGCTACCCAAATGTATACACTATATTTACATAGTAAAAATATACATCTTTTACATGCAAAAAAGAAAAGTTACTTTTGTTAAATTTTCTTATTGGGTACTTACAATTTTGCAATTCGGTTTGGAAAATCAATTAAACTTTAAAAGAACATATAACATTTAAAAGGGGACAGGGCTTGAAGACGCTGCCAATCTTCTTTTGAGGGCTTTTGGAACTAATTTATTTTAATATAAGTTCACGTAGGTGTCATAAGTACTTGTAATATCTCATTTTTTCTTTTTTTAAATAAATTAATGACAATTAATACAATATTGAGTAGATCAAAAATTATCTATAGTCCGGATTAATTGAAATCATACCTGTCGAGGTTTAGCTGTGTATGTACACATAAAAATAACGCAGTGTCTCGAGTTATTTATCGACATATCAAATCATTTCTCCAAAGAGACATTACAAATTATTTACTTCATATTTATAAATCGTTATTAGATTGTCACTTTCTTTAAGGGGAAAATAAAATCACTGTAACATCCACTACCACGTTTCATTGTGATTCACCATGCGTGAAATAGAGCTGCTATAGTAAGTTGTACAAAGAGGGTGGTCTTTCTGTCAACACAAGAAGTTGTTGGAAGGGGGGTGGATGCTCAAGGGGGATAAGGAAGGACTCGCACAGAGTAATCCTCCCTCCACTACCCTAGAAATACTCCTTCTCACACAGCCTTCCTCGTCTTACCGGGGAGTACGTGCATTTGCATAAATTACTCCAAGCCACCCTTTACCCGTGGTCTTCCCTTCCAGCTCATCATAATACTTTCAAGGAAGCTTCTTTTCAAACCATCTAAGGGTTAAGGTCTATGCTTTCCCCTCCTTCGTCTTGTTTTCTTTTTAGATCCCCTCCTACCCTCGTGGTAAGAAAAATGGTTTGAAAAAGCGAAGGGGAAGAGAAAATAAACAAATAATATTCGTTTGGTCGCGTGGGTCCGTTCGGTGTTTTGAAAGAAGGACCGAACATTCTACTAGGTCCACTCCACGGTATCACTATACTACAGCTACTGCTTCTGGCTAAAGAGGGAGAGAGAAAGACAGATACTGCGCGCGCATACACACAAGACAGGTACCGCAGGCTGGATTGGTTTATAGGGGGAAATGAGGGGAAGGGGAAGAGAGCAAGGTGGCAGGCCTGCGGAGCTGTTTTCAACCCCCAGTTGAGATTTAGCTGCCGTAACGGATCGGTCTTTACTAGCCAAAACTCCCTGAGAAAACCCCGCGAGGTTTAAATCATGTTATGAGTTTGCTTCACCTTTGGAATCAAGCACATTGAACTATTGACGTTTACTTGTGAACGGTGTTACAGTAGCGTGATCGTTCACTAGAATACAATTTGATAGGAAGTGATTGGTTCGTTGTGAGTTTATAGCAAATTAATATTCTAAGTAGTGACAAGTGTTTTTTTTTAAATCTAAATATAGAGAGAAAAAGTGCGAATGTGTCAAGTAGTGTGTCATTGCAGTCATGTGACTTGACCTGATTTTTATTTTCATGTGAACTAGATTAAAAAAAGGAACTAGTGGCCAAGTCTACGTGTATTTCACTGGTCGATCGATACGGATTTATTTAGCCAACTCCAACGTTGGACGAAAAATAAGGGGCCTATTTCGGTGGTGTTCCCATCACGCTACATAATATACCCCTATTTCAAATCTTGTTTACTTCGTGATCTCTCATTATATTTTGAAAGTGTAATTTTTTAGTGTTTTATTTTAAAGTGTAAGCTGTGTGGCAAAAAAAAGGCAAAAAAAAAATAAATAAAAAAAATGAACTGAATGTTTTTAATATCAACTGATCTAATAACAATAGGTGGATTTGAAAATAAATCTTACGGAGAGTAATTCAAATGTGTCCCTTTTGAATTATGTGTTTATGTTTAGTTCTAACATTTAGCAGAATAATACTTTATATACTATGTGTTTCGTTTGAAGAACAGAAAGGAGCACATTTTTCGGAGATAAAAATATTGATATAATATTTGTATCAAAACCTTTGAGGTGAGTCTAAAAATTCCAATTCCATACAATATAACATAGTAATATTACAAAAGTTCAACGTGTTACATGAAATTGTGTTGTCAAGTAAATGGGCTAGGCCCACATTCACATGTTATTTTACTTTATTCACCCCCCCTCCTTTTCATTGCAGCCCCTAGTTGTCTCTTGTACGGCGACTGTAGTGACATAACTTTTAGCAGATGACACTAGCACCACACACCCCTACGATACTGTAGTTCAATGGACTGATCCCCCTTTCGCGCTGCATATTTCCCCCTTCATAATCTACGGAAGATGTATTATTTTTATATAAAGAAAAATAATAGCGAGGGTATATTCCAGGGTCTCAAAATTTAATATGTTTAATTATTTCGTCCGTTCTAAAGTAAATAATTATTAGCACACAAATTGAAATGCCATTATCTAATATAGGCTACTTTTATTAATTTGAAAAATTTGAACGGTGTTGGCATCACTTGGTTTTTTCCCCCCCTCCCCTTCACGGATATTTCCCCGTAGTAAAACCCTGCACTGTGACACGATGTCCCTATCTGCGCATGCGTTTGGGTTGTACAATTTACTAATGTTGTCACTCAGACGACAAAACAACGGGGGTATTGTTGTGTGTTGGTTGGAGGTAATTGCGAGAGGGCTAAGGTCATTATGAATTCTCTGGCTAAGAGAGAGAGAATGATAGAGGGTAAGGGGAAGGGGTGAAGCGAGTAATGTGTTGTGTTGTCTTTAACAGCAAAACAAACTGTTGATGCATCGGAAAATGTAAAACATTTTGGTTACATTTTAGTTTTTTCACAAGGGGGTAGAATCCCTATAGCGACTATTAATTAGTGAATCAGTGTAGCCTTCAACATTTTTTTGTTTGTTTTATATAAAACAACGTTTTGAGAATGTTTTGTTTGCTAATGTAAAAAAAAAAGTAGAGAAAGAACACATACATTGTGGGAAAGTTTTCCACAGTGGTCTGTAGCACGAAATAATATGGATTAACTGAGGAGAGAATACATTAGATGGAATTGTGTGTAAGAATAAAAGAAGGTTGATTGAGGGAAGAAAAACTTGCCATGCATGAGATGTTTTAAGCAAAATTATATATATAAGGATAATCTCTCATCCCAGAAAATGAAGATACATTATAGTATTTTATTATTTTCTCTATATACGATTACACGTAGTACATGGTAGAACTACAGTATATATATATATATATTTATCATGAACATCCAAAGAGCTCTTTGTAATTTGAAGCAGGTGAAAATATGGAAATGTATCTGTATTAAATTTGAATTTCGAAATATTTCCCTCGTTCCCGAAATATATATCCATAACTTGAGAGGCAAATCGTCGTTGGAGGATCTTATACAAATTGTAATATTATGGTAATGATTTTTCCTGTTGGAAATAGAATACTGAAAACACTCTTTTATTTTTCCCCCCACACTTTCTCTTCATTTTACGTAGCTCAGGTTTATGATTTAGTGTTATCAGTTTGAAAGCGATGAAGTGTGCGGGCTACGTGACGACGTAGACAGTACTGCCAACCTCGCTATTAAATACATGAGGCGAGATAAGATTTTTTAACATAAGATGATTTTGGAAGCTTGTATTAATATTTAAGGTAACCCAATCAATTATTTTTCTTTACTTGAATTGCAGTAGACTACACTTCTCAAAGAAAATCGATTGAAATAAAGTTTATGGAAATAATGGATTCAACATTTTTAACAACTGAGAACGAGCTTGTCCAGAATAGCTGTCAAATTATATTTCCTTAACATTAATTACTAAAATTAATCTAGATTTTATATAATCTCACCACCAGTTGAAAGTAAATATCCTCACACTGCAGTAGGTTGGTTATAATGACAATCCCTTCTAAAACTTCAAAACCACTAAACCAATCCCAAATTATTCTTTTTTTTAACCTATTAAAATAGTTTTATTTGTTTGAGGAAGACTATATATATATATATATATTTATATATATTACCATTTAGGCGGTTTTGGTTACATAGCTGCCAAATCTCATGTGAAAAGTCGTTGAAAAAGAGCTAATTTCAACGTTACATGAATTACATTTTTTTTAACTAGACTTAAAACCTAGGGTTTCTATCTATTACAGATATGTTGACAACTTTTACTACCATTTAGGAGTATGCTTTAAATTTGAATTACCATAATGCTTCTAAAATAATATAAGAATATTTATAATGTTGAATGTATTTCAACGCTCCAATAGGTTGAAGTAGCAGATAAAATTTTTCTATTGAAGGGTTTATAGACGTAGACTATTAAAATAAAAAACTTAGTGTTGATTATACGTGTGACTATTTGAAATTTTGGATATTAAGTTGATTTTTAATATAGTGGATAATAGTATTGCTACATTTACCATGCTTCGCAGCTGATAGGTAGGCCCTAAGGAGATATAATTGATTCGGTAGTAAATTTTCCGCTAATATATGCTATTTTTATTTTGCACAATTAATTTATTTCAAGGAAGTAGCCTTGAGGATAATTTTATTAAGTAATAAAACATTATTTTTCCAAATTGATAATTCATAACATAATTGTATATGAAATATATTCAATTACCACAGGCAACATTAGTTGTTTAATGAATTCACTTCCTGGATAGTCATTACCAGCGTAAAAAGGACTAGCTGCTTTTTGGCATTACATTGATAGTCTTTTTTTTAAATTCATAACTTACTTATAGTCAAACATTTATTTTAAATAAATATATTACAAAACCACTTTGAAACCTCTTGCGCTATTAAAGCTCATTCTAAAAAATAAGATAAAGAAACATATATTCATACGTAGGCCAAGTTTTTCATTCAGTGTTGATCTTACAACTTTTTTGTTGTTGTTCACTGCATATTATTAATCGTACAGGTCTTTCCACGTGTTTACACCAATATTGGGATTGGGAGAGAGGTAGAGCTAATTCAGATACATTTGCATGGAAGGAGAGTGGAAAATAATGTAGGGAAAAGCATCCTTTGCACAGGAATTCGAGCTCCGACCTTGTTACTATCGGAAAACCACACCAGCAAAGGTGGGCGTTTTATCACACCCATTCACCAGAAGTGGACATAATTACAGTAAAAACTACATATTTGATATAATGCACATCATTTTCTTTTCTCAGCGGCATATTGTTTCTCCTAATTTTTCCACTAGTGTGCCACTTGATAAGTGTTCGATGCATTTGTGTACCTCCCACCTTAAATAAGTTAGCTACCTGTCTTCTTTCCGAAGCCCTAAATTATGTTAATACCCGTGTGTATAAATCAGTAAAGACAACATTTTTATTTCACTTTGTTTTTATGCATATTTTACATCTAATAGTACTTGTGGTACAAATTATGGTTGACATGACGGATTTTTACTCTTGAGCTCTTTAACTGTACCACTAGCCCGCTTCGGTGGCTACATGGTCTAAGGCGGTACTCTCGTATTGGACTAGACTGCCGAATACGGAGAGATTGTGGTTAGATCCCAGTCGGGTGCACTGAGGATGGTCTTTACTAAATTATTTTCCACTTCCCTTCCGTTCAAATGCGGGTGCACTTCATATATATTAAACCTTTTTAATACCTAACACATAAGTGTAATTAGTACATAGGCGTATATCTCGAACAGGTAGTAAGACGTGGTGCTAAAAAAAAATGGTTCCTTCTGCCGATCACAGTTTGAGAACCATTGGCTAATAGGCTACTAAAACGATACAAATCTAACTAGTTAAAAGCATTTAGAGATAATTTGTTAGCTCGGAATTTATCAAACAAATTTTGCAAACAATATCTCTAATTGAATTTGTAACGAATCGTTGATTTACAAAACACGGAAACAAGTGAAGAAGTTGTCATAAAACCATTGAACAAGTGACGGATGACTTTAAGACGCGTTTAGAACTAAGTGTTACCAGTGCTCACAACATATAAGCCCTTTGTTATAGATGATTATTGTCCAGTAATATTGTTCAACTAAATTTATTGTGATGTAACTTGTTATTTTTAAGAAGTATTATTTCTTCCGGTTGAACACTTTTAAGGTGGGAGTGTAAAGGACGCGAGAAAATATCAGTTTTTATAACATTTTTTTAACCAAAATAGGCTATATGATATATTTCTCCAATAGAAACATAGTCTTTAATTATCATTTACCCGATGGTATAAACGTTTGTTGAATCTCGGTCATTAGTATACATTAGCATTTGACGAGAAACTTTTAAATGAAGAGAAAAAGTTTTCATCAAATTCCAGGTCACCCTCCACAGATATTCAAGAACTGTTTGAAGAAAATTAACGGTTTATGCTGGGAAAATATTTTATTTATTTTGGCAAAAGAGGTTTTGCTCTAGAAACTGAAAAAAATACTGATATTGCTTCGCATTGCCTACATTTCCACTTTAAAAACATATGATTTTTACAGTCCCGCTTCCTGGATATGTAATATGGCAACCTTTAATTTTCTCTAACATAGAGAGCTATTTTAATTTTATGGCTGTTAAATATTTTCTTTTACGAACTTGCTTGTTGACAGACTTATATTTTAAAACATCTTTAGTATACTAAAATCAAAGAAAATTCAGGGAAGTATTTATCATCGCCACATGTTTAGTCTGCTCTTTTAGTATGTACAAACACACACAAACCAAATTGGGTTGTTAAGAAATATAATCCAAACATTATAAACCTACCTAACTTAAAACAGGAGCTGTTAGTGTGTATGCAACTTGCACACAAAATAATCCCTAAAAAAGTGTAGGCCTATTATTATTTTCACCTTCTCATACCCAGCATAAAAAACAAGTTTTAGCCCGATCGGATAAATAATTTAGACTTTAATCCGAGGCACAGACAGACAGATGGAAATTCAAAAACTACTTTTTTGGATTCGGGGGTCATAAAACGTTGACATTAATCAAAATCTCGAGTTTGATTTTTTTTGACGATAGCAATACTTGCTCTACCTGTAAGATAGTGAGAAAGTAAATAGATGGTTACATTATAAAAATGGAACTATTTATACTAAATTTATCAATACAACTCCCAATATCCTTACGGCCTTATATAGGAGCTTGCCCTACGCAATTTACTTAAACACCTTTACATAATTTTTAATATATCTGTCCATAAAATAGCTGTCAATATTATCACCTGTCTTACTCCTTGTTTATATAGGTAAACATTTCTTGGAAGCCTTCTAGTTTATCTGACACGTGTATCACTTAAGTGACATTTGGGCTTGAAGCGAAAGAGGCTAACAAACTATAAGTTTATTACATGAAGCAGTCTTCTAAAGGTTAACCTCTTTATGTCACTACTGTGATGAAAAAGTCTCATTTGAGCTTTTTTTCACACAAATAAATTCCTTTTAATTATACTCTCAAAACTACCGATTACTTTATTTACCTAGCATAGTGTTTTCTAATTAAGCCAATTAAAAAAAATACCGCACAAATCTCGTTAATTTTTGTCATTTTAGAGGAGATAATCAGTCATGTCGATGATGTGATTATCAATATTACAATTAAACGAAATCAATGGCTTATTTTAATTGCCTGATTTTCTCAAATATTCTACTCATTGTTGATATTTTTGTAAAAGTGAATCTGTGGGGCTATAGTTCTACGTGTATCAGTTTATTCTTTTAAGCTAAGAGAATGAATTTGAAAATATTTTATATTGTAAATGATAAGGACATTCTCATACAAAATCAAAGCTAGTCCTAAGGATTTGTATTTTGGTGTTATCGCATGACAGTTCATTTATTTAAATTTTAAATTCTTCACTACGTACATCTTGGTAAAGCTAAGGTTTTGGAGAGAGAATTTTTTTTTTATGATGACATGACTATCTAAATTCATCTCTTCTTACGTGATAGATGTCATTTAATCCCTAGTCTGCATTAACATATTTTTTTTATTGACTGTTGAATGCCATATGTTGAAATAAGACATATTTAGTGGGATATTGTATTACAAACATGTTTATTATATACCGAAGTTTTATTATTTATTCAAAATATTTTAAAGATGAAAAGGTTATTGTGGGTGTTGAATTCGGAACCAAGGGAATTTGATCTTCGACTACGATATTTCGAAGTTTCGCACACCCCTAGAATTGAAGGTTTAAACCTCTGAGCGTGATATATTATTTAAAATAATACTTTCTTTATGTTAAATGAGTTAAATTTAATCAGAAATGTTATTAGTCTTTTTGAAAAAAAAAGTGACATGTGTTTTCTCCAAAAGGTAAAAAAGGGATTTGAATCGCTTATTTGCACTTAATTATAAAATATAAATATTCATCTATATATTAAAATCATTAATATATACAACATAGGTCCTGCGGTTTGTATAAATTTGTAATATTCTATGTTGTGATCATTTCAATAAAATATATATTTAAAAAATACACGCAATTATTTTGTCCTCTGCGTTATTTCTTTCTACAATATCCTCAAGCCTAAATTCTAACATGTAGGCCTACTAAAATGTAATTGAAACAGCTTTGAGCAGTTTTGGAGCAGGTCAACTTTATGGGTTTGTAGCTTCAGGTATAGTGAGTGTCCCTGTTTCTTTTGTTAGAATTTATATAAAGTTGAGTAATTTCAAATTGGACAAATATCGGCCAACAACCTTGAGGGATATTTACATAAAGAAAGTATGCCAAAAACCACTTTTTCTCAATTGTATGGAAATAAAATTTCTCTTTGTATCTCCAAAATGATTTTATTCAGTATAACATCACTATATCAATTGTTATTTGTATATAATAATATAATGAAGTAAAAAACAGAGTTTTTTACAAATTCATATTCAAAATTTTGATTAAAATGTTTGTTTTCTATTTAAAATTGCTAAAAATTTATTTGTAAACAGATTTAAAAAGTATTTTTAGTTCGAAAATCAAGTGTATGTATATATATATATATCAATATAAGCTCACTTATATATACACTATATATATAGGCTATACTATTCATACACTATATATATATTAGTTTTTCTGTACTCTCACATTTATGTATATGTCGTTACTCACATCAGTGTGAACTCATAATTGCGTATCGTCTATTCTTATCTGCCAATGATGAGCATTTCTGTTTTCAAATCCTGGCTGGGTGTACTTAGACGCTTTTTTCCTAAATGGTTTCTTACCCTCTCTCCATGCAAACGCGGGTACATTTATTGAATACTCTACCTCCCGAACCATACCCCATTTTTTTTATATGTGTCTATCCCGGACAGTTAGCAAAAATCTGAGCACTTTAAAAAAAAGCTTTTTATGGACTCGAAATTCCCCTTCATCCCATAAGCTTTATTTTTTTAAACTTTTTGAGCGGACCCATCCCAGAGTCCTTTTTCTCCAATGAATGAGTAACATCCGGTTGAATAGTTTGTTCATTATTTTTTTGTCTAGTTTGTTTATGAATGGCCGGGGTAAGTTTTTTTAGACGACGTCAAAAAGACTAGAACAGGTGGGAAAAATGATCTCTACAGTAGATAATAAAACATCCGTTCTTAAACATTGGCTCACTGGCCACACTCTACAGACAAAACTGACAATAAAAGGTATATTCGAATCATTATTGATGGGTGTATGTCATCGAACACTTCATCTTCATCACCATTGACTAGAAGGAAATGGTTTCAAATGCTGGCCGAACTCATCGTTAGCAAACCCAAAGTCTGTTAACCATAGCTTTTTACCTGAATGACAGCTTAAAATCATATGTTTAGGTTTTGGGTTGCCAAACACTTGTTAAAGATCACTGTTTGGCTATAAATGATACTTCTTTTTAAATTACATGTTATATTTTATATTTAAAATAACTTAAACTTAAGTTTTCTCACACTTTCTCCTTACTTAAATAATTATTTTAGTCCAATACGGAATAATATTTTAAACATAATTTAAAGAACTTGTACTTCGGTTTGGAATGCTATCGATAGTGTGTAATATAGTGTACATGTTACTGTAAAAGTCTGAATACCGGTAAATCTTAGAATTTACCAGTATATCCTAGCAGTTATCAATATCCGATGGTAAAATTCAAAAAAATCTTAGAATATGTCTACATTATGAGTTTTAACAATCTCTAGAATCAGGTGGGAGGGAGGATCCTTAGTTCTATTTTTGACAAGCACTCAAAAGTCAAAACTAAGCCAATAATCTAGCCTAACCTAACCAAACCTAATCCAAACCAGGCTCTACCCTGACTCCCAACTGACTCTATAGGCATCGTATTTACTTGGAAAAGAGAAAATACTTTTCTATTTTTACATATTAATAAAATATTTTATGATTATTTTATCGTATTTAAGAATATTTAGCTGAATAAAATATTTTTATTAACTGCATGGGTGCACCATTGAAAATAACTTTCTTGCGTCGTGGTTTAAATTCGTTTGCCACCATTTTGAAGTTATATTTGTTAGACCTTTTGTGAAAGTGCTGTGAATAATACTTTTTTTAGGTGGAGTAAAACGATAAGTAAGCTTTGTGTCTGACCTCATATAACTTAAATATAAATAATATTGTCCCAAATTACTGTAGTTAACTATCGCATTCATACACTACTATATGTTTTCAATACAGCTATCCTAAGTGAAAGATGTCAGCTGCTGGCGCAGGTATACATTAGGGACTATTTCTAGTAACATTTTGAGCTGTCATCCAAGTATGCTTGGGTGGTGAATGTAATCTATAGTATGATTTTGGTAGGAGGAACAGTAGAAGTCAGTTACTAAAATTATTAAAACAACTGTAATATATTCATACATCAAGTAATGTTATCTGCGGTTTTCACTTTTCATAAATAGTATCAATACCTATAAAATAACACAGATAATAAAGTAAAATTTTATCAATTTTGGTTGTAAGAAAATGTGTTTGAATTTTCTCTACTCTTCTTCAAACTAAAATAAGGTTATATATATATATATCTTACGTGATTGCAATTCTTCTAAACTACCTTACTCGACCCTAGCTTTTAGATTAAGTTGTTGATAACATTTATTGCAACAACGGTGTACACGCGGACAGATGTCAAGTTAGTTGGGTCTAATCTGCTGGTGACGGAGAGTTCGGAGTTTGAATCTCGGCCAGGTATACTGGTAGGGTTTTTTCCTGAAAGAATCCCTATCTTCCTCCACGTAATTGCGAGGATATTTTTATTTAAATTATACCTTACTCATCCTTCCCTTGCTATTGCAATTCAAATGCCTATATCCAGGACGAGAAATAAGATGCGGTGGAAACTAAACTAAAAAATTACTTTGAAAACTAAACGTAAAAAAGACTATTTACCTCTTAGTGAAAACCAAAAATCTTTGTAGGCTATTTAAATTCATTTTCAGTTGAAATATTTTGGTTCTCCTTCCTTATTGAAACAAAAATGTCTGCGATAAAACTACTTTAATATAGGCCTATCACATGCATTTATTTAATTGTATAATTTATAATTAATTTTACGTTTTTGAAAATATCTTGAATCCGTTCTAGCTAGTCTAATTATATTAAATTATGAAACCCTCAGTTCTGTGTAGTACTTTGAGGGAGCTTGATTTTAAACACATACCGGCGGGCATTTGTAAAAAGGCGCCTGTCTTGTGTTGTCTGGTTTGACGATAGTGGGGAATTTCTACCTAAATGGTTTCTCACTCATCCTCCACATAAACGAGAGGACATTTATTATAAACCCTCTTCCTCATCCTTAATCTATTAGTTTAATTGTGCAGATATAACGGATGGGTAGTAAGACACTGGAGAATGCTAATTTCAAGGGAACGCTTCAGCATTACCATGCAGAGTGGAGGACGGACCATGCCTTTTAAGAACTCCCACGGCCAGAAATATAACCTTGGCCCTTCCGAGTCTGATTAAGTCATGCAATCACTCCTCAAACATTTAGGGTTTTCTTCTGATAGAATTTCTACAATATATGCTATTTATTAATTTACTTGGGACATAATACATTTTCATAAATTTCTTTACCATATTTTTCTACCCATTTGACTTATTCTCGTATATTGAAAAAATTAGCATCGCCTGTTCAGGTTACACGCTTATGTACTAATTACTCTGGTGAGTTAGGGATGAGAATTGTTGAAGTTAGAAGAAGTGTACCCTCATTTGCGTGGAGGGAGAGTGGAAAACAATTTCTTTTAAACCACCCTCAGTACACCCGACCGCGATTTGAACCCCGATCTCCCTGTCATAAGCACTCTAGTCTAACATAATAGTGATTCCCTATACGATGCAGCTATCGAACAGATATATATATATATATATTAATTATGTTAATCTATAAGAGGTAGAGAAGGTTGACTTGAGAGGAAATGTATCCCCGTGGAGGGAGAATGGTGATCCTTTTAGGAAAAATAACTTTCATTATACCTGGCAGTTTGTATATCCTGGACAATTAAATCCACTTTTAAAAAAAATTACGTTTTAAAAGTCTTATACATATAAATCATTTTGTTGTAATCTACCTCTCCTTAAATATTAACCGCACCTTTTTCTTAAATAACTCTTAAGTTTTATTTAAAATAATGAGATTTAAAAATATTCGTACTCCGACCTCCCCAACACCGACAAACCAGAAAGAATTAGCTTTACATTTATACTGTGTGGTGCGCATAACCCAAACGGATAGTAAGACGCGGTGATAATGATGATGATAATAATAATAATAATAATAATAATAATAATAATAATATACTGTGTGCTCACCAGCGTGGGATTTTATTAATTGAATTGGATTTTATATTAGGTATAACGTTTTTGTAAGATGATTCCGGTAACTCATTGGCAGTCACTAAGTCTAGGAAGATAGACTAGCAGGATACTGAAATGCTGGTAACGTGGAGGTTGGGGTTCAAATCTTGGCCAGCTGCACTGTTGGGTGGCTTTCCACAAAATGACATCCCTGTGGCTTTACCCATTTTCTATTCCCTCTAAAGCGGCTGCAATCTTTCTCGAACGGTCCTTTTCATGCAGATCCCTTATATTAAGTCAATCGCCCTGGTGTTTAACATAATACTGCCCCCCCCCCTCCCAAAAAAAAAGATTGGATTCAAATACGTGTTTACTAAAATACAAAGCGATCTAAAGAATAATTTAAACTTTCTTGTTCATGATCTTAATGATTTTATTTGAGCGTTTACCTTGTTCAGATAAAAATGTTAAAATTTATAAACGGGTAACATTTTATCATAATAGCTTTTTATTTTTCAGAAATGGTGGAAAAGAGAGTGTGATGTGTGAACGAATTCCTTTTCTGAAGAAAATTCTCTTTCTACTTTTCTGTGTCCCATTCGATTCGAGAAAAGGAGGTTTAAAGACCCGCTGAACCGTACAAATGGTCGATAGTAGTGCGCTCCAAATGGTTTTGAAAAAATATATATATAAAAAGAGCTAAAGAGATACGTTAGTCATAAAATGATAACAAAAATACAATACTGGTGTATACATTTTGCGATCTTGGTCTTTATAGAAAAAAGTATTTTGACTTTCAGCCTCATTCATAAATCTGAAGATATTCTTAATTTATTTCTAGGAACAAGATGATAAAGAAAACATTTTAATTTCCTATGCGTTACCTAATTTCTCCTCATGAATAATGGTGCAATACACTACTGAAATACTCAGATAAATTTTAAGATCGCTGACACATTACAAACGGTTTTACAAATATTTGTAGAGAAGCTTGATCTGAGTGGACAATGAATAGTAGGGAATAGCACCGAACGTGTGTTGGAATGGTGTGGTTTTGGGGTTTGAAACCTGTTTATGTGTCTTAATAGCCCATCTTAAGGCTGATTAATTGGCATATATTATACAAAATTACGCTTCAACTAATTGAAAACTAAGATTTTCTCAAACGTAGGTGATATTGTCCAGGCCATGTGGGAGAAATAATGTTTTTCAAAGATGTTTTTACTTTTTCTCGACCCCTCGAAGAGAGAATTATTTTGAACGTAAAAAAAAAAAAACGAACTCGATATTCTGATAACTCTCGACGTTTCACGACCCCCTGAAACCGAACAAGTGGTTTTTGTGATGCCGTCTGTCTATATTTCAGACTAGAGCTGAAACCATTTTACCGATTGGGTTAAAACTTGTTACCTAGTGTTGTTATAAAGTCCCGCCCATCCCTCTTCCCCCGAGGGTGTTTTTTGGAATTATATATCGAATCCAAAATTTAATGGTATTTTACTGATGGGAAAAAAGAGATCAAATCATTTTTCTCAAAATCTGCTCTAACTTTTTTTTTATTTTTTTATTAATTAACGTTACAAAAAAAATAGTAGCTCTCGTTTTCCTATGAAAATGACACTTTACATTAGCAGAAATTTCCAATTTTGATCATATTTCCGCAACTATTTAAGATACAAAATTACATATCAGAGCAAAACTGTTTGTATTAAAAATATATTTACATTGAATATATTTTTATATAACTAATAGTTTGTGAGTTATAATCAATCATATATATCTTCTATGGAATACTTAGAAATATGAAATTGATTGTTGTGCACTTAGGTGGAAAGAAATGTTATTCTTTTATCACTGTTTCTGTAACAGTGTATATTAGTACAATAATGCTCTTTAGTAGAGTGTTTATGCAACAGCATATATTATTTTTTTCACATATTTTACGGGTTCATAGCAAATGTTTATATTTTAAGATTACAGAGAAAGTAAGTCTGTGCACCATACAATTTATTTTTGGGGTATTTAATATTCTCTTTGTGACTTAGATGTTTAACTCAGGACAAACATAACAAATGAGCTCAACTCTAGAATAGACCCAACACAAGATCACAAGAAAAAATAGGACGCCGTTCATTAATTTATACTTACTAATAAGTTATTAACTTATAAAAAACTCATTATTAACTATTATAAACACAAAAAAACATCTCTATAATTCAGTCACTTCTACACGAGCCTAACTTTATATAAAGATAAGTTTAAGTCTAAAAAATATGAATAGTTAAGTGAATTTTTTTTTTCCATTCAAAAGTATATCTCTCCATGTTTAAAAATCAATAACTTTTTTCATTTACATTAAGTTTAAGTTTGGTGATTAATTATTTAGCTATTATTGACCAGTTAACCAGTTTGTTTCTGAAACATACGTTCATTTTATTTTTATTTTTATTCTGTTAATTTATTTATCTACTAATAAATTTCAAATATTTTTTAAAAATAGTCTAGTATTTGGTTTGAGATGAGCTTAGATTTGTGAAAAAATATCCCTTGTTTTTTAATGCTCTGAGAAAATAAGTATTGGGCGTCGTGACATAAATAAATAAATCAACACACATTGATTTGTTCTGTAGGTTGGCAAGCAGTTTAGGTCAATGGGTGACCGACCACTCCACCGATCGATCTCAAACAGTTCCCGTGTAGGTCAAATTATGGCTATATGTAAACAAGGAGGGATGTAATATCAGAATGACTGCGATGCGACTCTGGTTCCGTTTAAACGCATGTTGCGAAGCGCTCCAAACGCCGAAACCAAAACCATGTATTTAACTAATCTATTAACAACTAATGCGATACACTTGTCAAAATTTGACACCACCTGTCAAGCCTCACGTGACTTAGCGTGCATAAATGAACATGGACCTGGTAACGTTAACATCCGTGGAATAATAAAACATAACTTTCGTCCCAGGAGGGTTGGCGTAGTGGTCATCACTCTTGACTCTGGCGGATGGGGATTATTTCTAATCTAATTAATTGATTTTCTATGAGTCCGACACCTTAGCTCATTCGGTATCATGTCTGTATACTGAGCTAAGGATCCTGGGCTAGATTCTCCGCAGGGCCGAAAAATTTATCACAGTGATAAAATTAACGGCCGTGGAATGGATGTTGTTTCTGTTCTATATTTATGTTTGTTAATAAGTCGTTTACTGATATAACTAATCGGCTGATAAAGTGCACCTTAAATATCTTATATGAACGATAAAAATGAAAAGGTTTTTCTATGTTTATTGTTATGATTGTTATTGTATTAAATTGCTATTTTCTCTCTAGGGGAGTGCTTGGACATGTCCTATCAATTCAGCCTCTTCGTAAGGTGTCCTTAAGATAGTGAAGGAATATTTTAAGGACGTTGCCTACCTGTGACGTCATGGCCGGTCAAGAGAGAATTTCCCATATTAGTGAATTTACGTTTTAATCAACGAGTTTTAAAGATATAACGTTGAAACGAAAACCATAAATTCTTAAATAATTCAAAAAATAATTCTACATAGTCACAAAATTATTATTTTTATCTTTAAGTAGTTTTTTAAATGTATTTTTTTTATAAATCCTCTATAACTTAGGCTATTTGTCTTTATCAAGAAAATGGTTTGTAGGAGTCTTCCTGCCAAGATCTAGATTAAAAATGTCGTGGTTGCGTATGTCTATCTATAATAGGAAACAAGAAAAAGGTAAAATTAAAAGGAAAGACATTGTTTTCAAGGTGCTAATATTAAAGTGACTGTGTAAACTCGTCAGAGGAAGAGGTAAAGGGTTATCAGCATACAGATAAGAGCCCTTTAAGAGTGAACTTATTATCTTCTTACCTCTCTTTCTATTTTGAACATTGGCGTGTGTGATAGTGCTTAGATTGCTTAGCTGCATCAAGTTGAGATGCAACCCGCTTTGCAAAATAGCTTCGAAATCTTGAAGTAGCCCCATTGAGAAACAATTATATTATCACCAAAGATCTACTTGGACTTAAACTTATTTTTTAATCTGGAATATTTTTTTGCTAATTTGAACATAATACTAAGGCCTACACTGATCTGAGTTTGGTGCCTTCAGACCGCGGATATACGCGGATAATATTTAAATAACATCTTCCAAAGTTGTACACTAACATTCACAGTTTGACAGCTGCAGAAAATGACGTAGTCTCAGACGTGGTTATTGTCAATGGGCGTGGATTCCATCGTCTGTCTTCACTTTGCAACAACTCCCCCCAAAAATTAAAAAAAAAACCGTAAATGAAACAAAACATAGGTATAAATAAAAAAAAAAAATCCCGCGTCCGTTAGTTGTTTGATGAGGAGATATACATTATTCATACTTCGTTTAATGTGTTTACTAAACATAAAAAAAGTAAGAATTGGGATTGGTTAAGGAGTTATGCGTTTGAAAAGAGATAGAAGATAAAATAGGGAGGAGAGAGGTCAGAGTACAAATATAAGTACGTTAAGTGCACTTACAGGACATTGCTTCTTCTTCCTGCCTTGAGATTGTTGGCCAAATAGAATAACAAAAAGAAAGGAAGACATGTAAAACTTGCTGCTCGCACCCATGGAAGGCTAGGCGGGGCAAGGCGGTAGCTCTAGAGGAGTTTGGAAGGAACCAGTTTTCATATGAGAAAGGGAAGTCTATAGTCTTGTGGGGGACCTGCTTGGTTACATTGCTCCCGCTCGCGCCAGTGTGTATGGAAGAGAGAGAAAGAGAGAGGAGAAGGTCAAGAGGGGGAATAAGAAGGATGGGCAGGGACACAAAGAAAGAGAAACACACAAAGAAAGGGGAAAAGAGATAGAAACACAGTTAACATATACACATTTATTAAATTATTGCCATCAATTTGATCCTGGGCTGGAATTGAACTCTGATCCTAGCATTAACCATCTATAGCGATAATCTTGTGTTACTTTGCTAAGATCTGTAACAAGACACGTTATTTTTCTAGATCTTAAGGCTACATGGTATATCACTAAGAAGCGTTGCAGAAGTTTAGAAATGCTGGATTATCTATTAAGTGGTTTGATATTTTTAAAATATGGTTTCCACCAAAATGTAGAGGAGAGTTCAACAATCCCACATTACCTTAATATGTTCTTTTATGACCCAATCAAAACATGACTTTGTTTGATAGGAGAAGGCTAGGACTAGGTTTATAACTTTTTGATTTAATCTCAAAAGAACAAATTGACTATATTTTGTTTGCTAAAAATACTAAAAAATTATCAAACAACTTATTAAATAATGTGGAATTTCTAAATGCCTGCAATTTCTCTCAGTGCTCTACATTGTTAACACCCTTAAAACAATATGTGTTGGTACTTAGTACTTGAAACAAGAGGCCTATGTACTTAACGAATACATGAGACAAGATTATAATTCAACTTTGCAGGGCTTCAAGCAAAGAGTCTCAAGCTACTATGTAGGGCCCAGTGTAGTATACTTGGTACCCCGTGTTTATAAAACACCGGTAGTAAGTAGAAAGAGAAGGATGTGTGTGTATAGGAAGAGGAGAGTAGTAGTCGGGTCTTGGACCCCAACATTTACCACATGCCTGGCCGGTTCCATATTTCATTACGCTCTCAACGCTACAGCACAGTACAGCTTGGTACAAAATACACCGCTGGAGGTATGTAGCCCTCCCTCCCTATATGGAAGTGGGACTTGACCAAGGTATCTTCCACGTTAGTTCTAGCTCCATCTACCGTATGAAACTTAATACAAGCCATTCACGACAAGCTTAACAGATTTTTCCCCCTGGATTTTGGCTCACTCCACGAAACAAAACTTAACATAAGCCACTAACGATAAGATTAACAGTTTGTTTGGAGTAAAGATTTAATGAAATAGATCAACCAATACCATACTCGCAATAGTGGGGTACGTGGATAACATCAGTCTCGTCCTATATGATTCTGTTAGGATGGGAAGGTCAATGTTCGAATCCCACTTGGATATTTTGAAGACATTTTCTAATTGATTTTCACTCTTCCCCAACTCCAATGTAGGCACACTTATTCTAAAATTCTACTTTCCTCATTTTGAACCCTTTATTGTAAAAAAGGTGGATAGAATGGACTAGTGTAAGGATGAGTTGCCAAATTAAAGTTGAAAGATTCTAACAAGGCTCTTTTTTTCTTAACAACGCTATAATTTTAGCTTTATTAATTTAAAAAAAGGTATGAAAATGTAACATTAGCTCATCTTCAACGACCTTTTAAGCATATTTGTGGAGCCATGAGGCTAGGTTGAGTGTAAAAGGTCTCTAGATTTAGTCTTCTACTAAGAAATACAGTACCGTAATTATTTTATAGGTTCACAACAGAAAACTTTTAAGATATTTGAGAACTAGCGGCTAGCTTTTATATTTATCTTGAAATAAGAAGTTTTGTAGTTTTATTTCACCTCTTTCTAATTGACATGACAAAGGGTAGTTGTAGGTGAATGGTAGAAGGGTGTATAAGCTTAGACATAATTGGTAAGTATTTCCAGAAAAATACATAAACTATTGTATTTTAAGCCGTGTATATTGATAGTGGTTGATATTTTCTCGCTGACCTAGGCGGCAGCCTTAACAGTAATTGCTAATATGAGTATATTATATTTGAGATTTTCTATGAAGTACAAATTATCAAAGTTTAGCTTCACATAAATCTATCGTGTCGTTCCGTATCAGGGCGGTTTGTGACGCATCGTGATATTAATACTGTCCAATATATTTCCAATGCATGTATTTACACGTATCAGATGCAATGTCATACGTGCCAAACTTTTTGATAATATCGCTGACAGCTAGATTTTACAAGTTTTCACTTTGGCATAACTGACTTTGACAGAATTATTTCGTGTTGGACTGGTAATATGTGAATGGTATTCATTAATTAGTTCTATATTTGTGATTATTTCTAATTATCTATCCTTTGTGATCTGCACTTTTGGAAAAACAATAATCTTCTATTATTTTAAACATGAGTGAGAAGAAACATGAAGCATTATTTATTTTAAATTAAATGTTATATAATTTATTTATTCCTAAGAGTTTTGATTGCAAATTGAAAGTTAAAATATTAAAATAAATAATTCAGGGTCATACCGAGGGAGAATTTTAGGGTTTGAACAACCCATTCCCCTACAAAATATGATTAATATATATTATTGTTTACTCTATTCATTGGGCGATTGGTCTAATTGTCATTCTCGTGTTAGACTGTTCTTCTGAAGACGGGGAGATCGGGATTTGATTCCCGGTCGGGTCTAATGAGAATGGTTTTTCCTAAATGGTTTACCACTATCTTTCTACGCAAATGCGGGTAGATTACCTTTAAAATGCGTCCTTCCTCATCCCTATCCCGTTAGAATAGTTATCATATATGCATATAGCTTGAACAGATAGTAAGATGCGCTGATAATTTTCTTTACTTCTCGATGCCTGATTAATTAATAATACATAAACCCATTTTGTTATTTTAATGATTTGGATGTGGATTTTAATGTTTACAAAAATCGTTGTCGTTGAACTTCCTCACAAGTCACAGCGGGTATAACTCCTCCCATTAACCCAAAAAAAAAAATTGTTTTGTGTGAATCTGAAATTCATTAAATTAAATAAGGTAAAAGAAACATACAAGGGCAACCATCATCATCAGCGTGGAAAATAAACTAATTAATACAAGTGAATCGTTGCAGCTATTGCTGAAATATATATAGCAAAAATATATTCAAAACTCTTTATTGTGAAAAGTTATGCATAGAATTATACCTCACTCGACTTTATAGTTAAAGGTTTACTCGTTAAAGGCTAACAACGTTTAATATATTTTGAGCTTTGTTGTTAAATCTTAAGGTGCGGCCAAAGGGAGCTAAAGTATATTTCCAGTTTTTATAGAATTGGAAATTTTTGGACAAAATTAATCAAATATTTCTCCAGTAGCAACATAGAGCTTAGTTTTCTACACATGCTAATATCAACAGATCTTGAATATCTGTCAAGAGTGTCCTGGAATTTTGTCAAAACTTTTTAAAATAGAGATAAAAAGCTTTGACAAAATTCCAGGACATCCTTGACAGATATTCAAGATCGGTTGATATTAGCATGTGCAGAAAACTAAGCTTTATGTTGCTACTGAAGAAATATTTGATTTATTTTGGCCAATAAAATGAAATGCTATAAAAACTGTAAAATAACTCGCGCTCCCTTCTGCCGCACCTTAAGCAAAACGCGTATTTTTCCTTCCTTACATCACGACAACCATTTTAAAATGACTCATCTTCTAGCTCTTATGTCTATTTGTTGAACCATACCACTTTTGTAAGAATTTAAATCTTATTTCTAACCAAAGAGAAATTGTTGATATACAGTATACACTTACACACAAACCAGGGTTTTCATGGTGCTGTAAGCAAATGATGATTGCACAAGATATGAGAAATTGCGCACAAAGAAAATGTGGAAATTCGCTTGAGAAATTGGGTTTTAGTTGAAATCTATTATTTTTACAACATCCTGGCCCCCTAACCTTAAAAATTAGTGTTCAGTTGTCAAAATCGATTCAGCAGTTTTCTCGTAATTTTGACTACAGTAAATTGGCTTGTAAAACTATTTATATCATTTTCAACTTACTGTAAATATAGATAATTATTTGTACACGTAGTGGATATGGTACGACCGACGTACGATCGTGTGTAAATACTTGGTTAGAGCTGATAATATTGAGAAGACACTGGCATGAAACGTACAAGGTGCGGTATAAATTAACCTCTAGCCAATTGAAAACATATAACGTTCAAAAGGCAATGTCTTTGTTTTCGTGATTTCAAGACTAAGCTATTACATTTTGAGTAATAACAAAATTGATCACCTTGAATAAACCCTATTTCACAAGCATATTTTTCAAAAGTGTTTTTTTTAGCATAAGTTTGTTTGATTGACATTAGGGAGTCCACACATAATATAATCTGAATCAATTGTCTCTACAACAAAAGTACCTCCCGAACAACGGAAAACCGTTAATAATAATGCTGTCCATGTAATAGTATAGGAGTATGCCACAGGAAGTGGGTAAGTTATATTATTTGCCACATATCTTTTTTACTAAACGGATGTATAAATCATTCGTCACTTGAAAGTTGGGGCGGCAGTGTACTCTGTCGTTAAAAGGTGTGTCAATAAATCTGGAGTGAGTAGACGCCGTCCATAATTGTTGGTTAGGTGTGGAAACACCTGGCGCCGTTCTTACTATGCGACCTTCACGAGTTGGATGCCTTAGGAGTTGCCTAGATAGAGAGGGGTACCCGCAGTATACACCTTCAACGGATGGGTTCAAGAGCAACAGTGATACAATTGCGTCTGCTTTGTTTCGTTTTACCACTACGTCAGTAGCCCTACGGGCTATACTAATACATTGCTTACGAGTAATAGGGATGAGTAGGGTAGAATTTTAGAGAAAGTATACCCGCACTTACGTGGAGGGAGACTGGTAAACCGTTTAGGAAAAACCGTGCTCATACACTCGACAGGGATTTGAACCCCAACATACCCGTCACCGGCAAATCCAGTCCAACATGAAAATGACGCGTTAAACCATGTGACTACCTATGTGGGTTACGGGCCACACATATTTTACACTATAAGAAAATATCGCATAGCAAGGAGGGCGATATTTCAATAAAACGCAACATTGTTCGAAATCTAATGGAGTAAGACTCATGGGGGAAAAACCTACTTCGAATATATAAACCAGGTGAACAAAATAAAAGAAAAAAATTGTAAAAGTATTCATAAGAAGATTAGGAACAAAATAGGAAAATAAATAAAGATTAAGTATTTAACTACGTTTGAAACCCTGTGAAATTTTTGGACTTAGGCATATATACATATGATTTTTTTAAATACAATTGTTGATAGATACAGTTACAGTCCAAACTGGCAGGCTTTGCCAGGATGACTTTTGACTGTAACACCTTAGTTCGATCTTTACCGACTGCTTTTAGGGAAAGTTGAAAGAAAGGCAACGTGATTACATATTGTTATTTAATCGCTATATTTACATCGTAATACTGACATATTTATTTAAAAAATAACTTTATTCATCATATTCTCTTGAACTGCAATAATTTATACTGATTTAATTTGTTTTGTACGATTAGAACCATGGCTATTTGGGTGGGTTGGAACGGAGTGCGAGCTAAGGCCAGTAATTTGTAGTTTTTAGAACAAAAATAGGTGTTTGACCAAAATAAATAAAACACTGTTTCAGTAAATAAATCTAGTTTAATTTTCTACCCATAGTATTATAAACCATTCTTGAATATTTGCCGTCGGCAGCGCTGTATTTGACTTGGGTCTTTTCTTTTAAGCTTTTCTTAATAAGTGTATCATTAAATGCCGTTATACTAATGGCAAACTCCAAAAACTCTTGAGACTACTATGTGTATTAAATTTAGCTAAATGTGTCTACTGAAACATTTTTTTTTTTGGACAAAAAAGATATTTTTATATTAAACCTGCGAAAAATTAACCTTAACTTAGTCTCCTTTAATTCCGCCTTAAAGACATAATCAAAGTTTTAAATATGATGAGGATAGTATAAAGAAAATGCAAATGCATTAACAGGAATCTAGGAAGAGGAATACAGTGATAAATCATGTTTGGCAAACCTCTGTCCATGGCTATCGCTAGAGCTTCATACCCTCAACAAAATTCCATTACAGGAATTCCAGCATGTTACAAGCCTGATACCTCGGATTACTTAACCACCGGTGCTGGTATTTAAAGAATTGTTTCTGTCACATAATCAGTACCAAATCATCCTAATTTCTCACACCTTTAATTAAGTCATTGGTAATATAAATTTAATAAAGTAGCTACCTTCACCGATGAGCGCGTGGTCTAAGATGTCAGAATTGCAATATACTTAATTCCTGGTAATTAGAAGGTGGACGCGATAATTTAGGTTGAATGCAGTAGGGGTGATTAGCCACATGTGATGTTTCACTGCGGCTATACCCATCCATTTTATATGTGAATGTGGATATACTTTTAAACTATCCTACGCATCTCTCTCTCTCATCAATTAAGTTACTAATACCCCTGTTATTAAATGCTTGTGATGAGAGAAATAGTATTTATTTAAATTATAGCCACCGAAACATCTAAACCTAACAATATATCATCTGCATCAGGGTTTTAATGAAGGTTTTTTTACTAAATTGTTTTCCATTTTAGCTCCATGCAAATGCATGTTCAATTCCTCTTAACTCTACCTTTTCAATACCCAGCCTCTTGAGGCAATTAACTGGTAGATATATTAAAGGATATATATATATACGGTTATGTAACGCTTTTTATTATATATACATATTATATACATATATATTATATTTAGAAGAAGGTATATAAGGTAGTTGGATAGAATCATATAAAAGTGACGAACACAATATGGATTTTACAATGAAAAGAATAACACAGTTCACACTTTTCATTGCTGCCATTAGACAAAGAGGTAATGGTTGCCTCTTAGAGAAAATAGATCGTCACCTCCCAATTCCCCGACCTAGGTTACATTCTATCGGAACTCATCAGGGAGGAGTGTGAAACGCGAAACGCAACTTTCTAAAAGAGGAAACAAAAAAAATAAACACACACACACGCATATACATACATATATACACATAAGTCTGTAACCTGGAGGACAAAAAATAAACTAAGCAACACTTTGTGTGATTGTCATGTTTCTGATTTTAGTGTAGGGATTATTCATAATTTTATGTCTTTTAATACGTCAATCATGTTTCTCTATACAAAGTTATCTTTATTTATTTTATGTATTTATTTCCACTTTTAATGAAAACTACGGTATTTTTGCTAGAGAGAAAATAATAAAACCTATTTAATCTACCCTCCTTTTCAACTAGTTTTTGTGTTTATTTGAAAAAAAAACTAAAAGTATAAGTATTGATTAGGAAAAGTAGTTTCACTATATATTTTGTTGATTGGAAACTCTACATTTTTGTTTTATTAATTGAACTTTCTGGCTCACTATTCCATTATAAAGTATTCACATGCTTTTAAGAGAATGTCCATTTATGTAGTTGATAATAATATGTTCACGTAGCATTACAATGTAATTCAAAGTAATTTTACTCATCTTACCTTTCATTACGAATAGTAATAATAGTAATAGTAAAAATAATATGAATAGCTCGGTATAAGTTTCCATTAAAAATATAACTCGCAGTGTTTGTACTCTTTCTAAAAGTATCATATATATCAAAAATAAAATATATACATTTTCAATTTAAAAAAAAATCCCATATTGTTAGTCTTCCATCTAGAAAGTTTATACAAGCACGCTATTTGTTCTAATAACGAGGACTAGTTTATAAAGAACATTTTGATATACCGTAGGCTTCTCACGACAAAGTTACCCGCATAAAACTTTCCAACAGTTTCGGGCTAGAGTTAGTGTTTCGAAGCGTGAGGTTCGACACACACACACACACACACACACACACATACACACACATACATCGTTCGCACATTACACGCTTGGCGCACATATTATGTGGTCAGTCTGGAAGAGCCACCCACCGTAACGAATTTTTTTAAAATAATCATTTATAACTTTCAGAATATTAACATCAAAGCTGATAGCTAGTTTTATTTACTTTGGTCGCCCTTGGACTATATTAACTTAAATTCATACGCTCACGTAGCTATATTTATAGCCCGATTTTCTTTCGAGGAACCTTTTGGAAGGACTTCCCACAGAATCCTACTGAACAGTAGGATTCTGATGGTAAAAGAGACCTGTTAAAAAGTTATTCGTAAGAAAACTCAGCTATACCACGGCTATATATATTTTGTCTATGAAGAATTCATGTGTTATAATGAAGCTGGAAGAGTCTGGTGAGGTTTTTTATTTTGGATATGTATGCCAGCTATCTTGTAGGATATATATGATTAATGTGTAAGTATAAGGCTGGACACGTCTGGTGGTGTTTGGATATGTGTACTGCGGCCAGGTATCTTTTGGGCTGTGTGAAGATATTCTTTGAGCAATGCAGTTTTAATGTGCTAGAGTAAGGATGGCCTAGAATATAATCATGTATATGTGACTGGGCAATTTTGGGGAAACGCTTTTTTTTTAATCATCTCAAATACGATAATATTGACTTTTAGCGACACGGCGCTGGACTTTGGCTTTGAAACTAGACGTTTGGTCCGATTCGGGTGGCTAATCCATATCGTGGGCTAACATCATTTTACTTTTTTATACAGCGAATGTATTGTAATCAAGAAGTTTTTGACCTGGAAATTATAGTGAAAGCTGACGTTTTAAATGTTTAAGAAATAAAAATAAAAATGGGTCCTACCATTCTTTATTTCCATCAGTCTGTCTCTATTTTATCTATGGATTATTTACAAACTTGATACCTATTTAGATTTTAATGGTTTTAGATAGGGGATTTTTTTTAAATAAAATTTTTATTCTAGTTCTCAAATTAGAGATAGTTTAATTTAGATTGATTTTAAAAAAAATTTTTTTTTTTTTGACAGACTCACTTATTCTTCGAGGGAAAACTAGTTTTAGGCGTAGTTAACTGAATTTTGAAAATCTCGAATTTTTTCAAAAATTGTTTTAGCAATTTTGTTCAAAATGGATATCTAGGGAGTGTTTTATATTTCATTAGTAAGAATATTTCTCTAAAAAAATGTAAAGTAAGTTTACTGATGACTTATTTTTGGAAATTGTATAACAAACTATAGTAGAACATAGGCCCCTTATGAGAAAGTATGTATGAATGGGTTTTAGCTTTTATTTTTTAACAAATGGAGCTACCAATAAAATTTATTACCAGTGGATATTACACATGACTCGAATTCTGAGGATCAAAGTTGTTTTTTATTGTTTAGCGGTTAAAAATATAATTTAAAAAATGGTTCTGCATGCATCCGTTTCGCATATTTGTTTTGGCAATTTGTTGTTGTGTAAATTGACTGAACTTGTCAGAGGAACGAAACTTATTTGGGAGATGGGTATTATACAGAAACGTATTTTTTAGTAACGTTTCGTGTGTCAAAAAATAAATAATAATTATTATTATATCTCCGGAAACTATTTATGGAGACGAACGAAGATTTATACTTCCCTTTTAATAATTAATCTAAAACCTTTTTATATAGTAACACATCCTTTTTACTTTCTCTCTATCTTACAGGTAGAGAAAGTATGGTGATCGTCAAAAAAATCGAACTCGAGATTTTGATGAATTTTGACGTTTCATGACTTCCTGAATCCGAAAAAGTGGTTTTTGAATTTCCGTCTGTCTGTCTGTCTGTCTGTCTGTACCTCCAACTAGAGCCTAAACTATTTTACCGATTGAGCTGAAACTTGATATCTAGGGTTTTCATAGGGTTGCCCCGAGGGGTTTTTGGAATTGGATATCTACCCCTAAAATTAAGGGTAGTTTACTGAAGGGAAAAAAGAGAAAAAGTCGATTTTCTCAAAATCGGCTCTAACGATTTTGATTAAATTTCATTTATGAACATTAATAAATATTCCAAACAAAATGGCTACTCTCAATATTTCGGCAAAATGGCTTTAAGGGCTCCGGTCTGATGCGTAAATTAACATTTTTTATAATAGCTCCGAAACTATTTGAGATATGAAATTACTTAGCATTACAAATATGTATATATATTTATAATACAAATATTTTATTCGAAACATATTTTTATAAAATCAATAATTTTCAATCTATACGCAATTATATATATATTTTTAGCTTTTTGGACATTAAAGCTTAAGTATTGCGATCGTAAAAAAAACTAACCTGAAATGTTGATGGATTTCGACGTCTCATGACCCCCCGAACCCTAAAAAATAGTCTTTGCAATGCCGTCTGTCTGTGTGTCTATTAAAACTTAAAATTAAGGGTAGTTTACTGAAGGGCAAAAAGAGAAAAAGTCGATTTTCTCAAAATCGGCTCTAACGATTTTGATTAAATTTCATTTATGAACATTAATAAATATTCCAAACAAAATGGCTACTCTCAATATTTCGGCAAAATGGCTTTAAGGGCTCCGGTCTGATGCGTAAATTAACATTTTTTATAATAGCTCCGAAACTATTTGAGATATGAAATTACTTAGCATTACAAATATGTATATATATTTATAATACAAATATTTTATTCGAAACATATTTTTATAAAATCAATAATTTTCAATCTATACGCAATTATATATATATTTTTAGCTTTTTGGACATTAAAGCTTAAGTATTGCGATCGTAAAAAAAACTAACCTGAAATGTTGATGGATGTCGACGTCTCATGACCCCCCGAACCCTAAAAAATAGTCTTTGCAATGCCGTCTGTCTGTGTGTCTATTAAAACTTAAAATTAAGGGTAGTTTACTGAAGGGCAAAAAGAGAAAAAGTCGATTTTCTCAAAATCGGCTCTAACGATTTTGATTAAATTTCATTTATAAACATTAATAAATATTCCAAACAAAATGGCTACCCTCAATATTTCGGCAAAATGGCTTTAAGGGCTCCGGTCTGATGCGTCAATTAACATTTTTTATAATAGCTCCGAAACTATTTGAGATATGAAATTACTTAGCATTACAAATATGTATATATATTTATAATACAGATATTTTATCCGAAACATATTTTTATAAAATCAATAACTTTCAATCTATACGCAATTATATGAATTTTTTTAACTTTTTGGACATTAAAGTTTAAGTATTGCGACCGTAAAAAAAAACTAACCTGAAATGTTGATGGATGTCGACGTCTCATGACCCCCCGAACCCTAAAAAATAGTCTTTGCAATGCCGTCTGTCTGTGTGTCTATAAAAACTTAAAATTAAGGGTAGTTTACTGAAGGGCGAAAAGAGAAAAATTTGGTTTTCTCAAAATCTGCTCAAACGATTTTGATTAAAATTCGTATCTAGGCGTTGATTAAGATTATAAATAAACTGGCTATTTTCATTTTCCTATGAAAATGATTTTTAGGGTACATTACAGAAGCGTTAATTTCCGTATCTCCACAACTATTGGAGAAACTAAACAACTTATCATTGCAAAATTGTAGGACTATTAGAAATAAAAAACTTTTATTTGACATATATTTTTATAAAAGCAGCAGTTTCTGAGATATTTGCAAATATATTAATACAATTTTGTGAGCTTTAGTTGTAAACATATACTACTTAAGTCTTAACGCAATAATTCTCCAATGCCATAGAGTAATTAAATATAAGTATCTAAAAAAGTATGTTATTTTTCCTTAAATCTCTTAGGAGAAATGTTTGCATAGCAATGATCTATCTCCATTTTAGACTCAATAGTCAATATTTACATTTTTTATTGGTCAAAATGTATAAATGAATAATTAAATATCAATACGATGACTTGAAGATCTGCAACATCTTATAAAATGTTATAACTTTAACCAGAAATCGTAATTTTAATACGAAGTGTTGACCCTTGTGGAAGACATTAAACTGTTTGAAATGCTCTTAGGTGGACAAAGATGCGCCTCTTTTCTCATTGATTATATATCATTGTATATTATGTTATGCGTGTTCTTATGTATGTAGAGTGGTGATGATACAATGTACATTATTCCGTTCAGAAATCTTACGAGTTTATAGAAAGAGAGAGAAAGTCTGTGCGGTGTGCCGTACCATTTATTTTAACTGGATCCTCAAACTGGGCTCCAAAAATGTATAGACCATACCAATCAACAAAGAGTTCGTGCAATACAATTTCATTTTTTATTCAAATATTAAAACCTTTGACTTAATTTTAGAGTGTTTATTCATTCTGCGTCTTAGGCTCCTAGCCGTCCACAAACCCACATCAAATCCTAATAATTGCGTAGGGGAAAGAAGGTATATTATGGAGAAAATATACCCCCATTTGCATGTAAATGCATACCCTCAGTACACCAGACCAGGATTGAACTCCTACCTTCCCACCATTTGCTACTAGAATAAATAAACTTGACATTTAGTCTGGATGCCCACCAGTGTGATTCTTATTTTGTTAAATCGTTTAAAAAATAAATTGATATTCCGAGAATATTTATTTATAAGTAATATACATTTTATTACAATCTATACTGTATTATAAAATGTGTTTATTTGAACATTTTAGAAAATAAATACAGTACCTGAACAGTTGTAATTGTGTGTGTATGATATAATTTATTTAATGGTTTATAGAGTTAATTAAATCACATTTGGAATAAATAGAACATGGTATAAAAACCAACACAATTTGGTACCGTACTTTATTATTTTTGTCGATCTATTTCACTGTATAACCACGAGTCAGGTTCATAAAGGCTTAGAATGAATATAAATTACTTGCCAGTGTCACTTTTGAATACATAAATATGCTCCAAGTAAACTTTTAGGACTCACCGTTCAGTGGAAACCTTTCTTACTTATCGCATTTTGAAACAATGGAACTTTGTTGGTCGGGAAAGCTGATGAACTTACTTTAAAAACTTTTGTCTATTCTAAAAGTCGCTTCTTTATTTTTTTTTTATCCCTCTCGCATTTCCCACTAGTTAACTTTGTACTACAAATCACACAGAGTTGATTGAATTGGGAGGAAAGAAAACTGGCGAGTGTAATCACTTATAAAGTTAATACTTGAAAACAAGATGTTGCCAGACGGTTAGAGAGACAGCAGCGCAGACTAGCGGAGGAGGGGGGAGACGTGGACGAAAATGGGGGTGAGGGGGAAAGGATACTCTTCTGTAAGGGTTTTTATTTTACTTCTTGTCCATCCGCCAGTTCTGGGTAATCGATAAGGAATAATGAAGGTGTATTTTAGATTAAATGTACCAGTAATTGATTGAACGAAGAGTGAGAAACCATTTAGGGAAAAACTACCCTTTTTTACACCAGGATGGGATTTGAACCCCAAACTCTCCGTCTTTGGCAAATCAGACTAGATAATCCTGACATTTATTCTGTTTGCCCACTGGTGCGAGTAGCGCTTAATAGTGTCGATATATTTTGAGACACACAATCCAAGTTTCATAGGAAGGTTCTTTTATAAAAAACTTTTTTGCTGTCAATATTGATGACATTTTACTACATTATTAATGTCGTTCTCTAGGTATTTATAATATCTATCAAAAGTGACAGCTTCAGATAACATAATTACATGAAAGTTTATCTAGAAGGTTTTGTAGCTGTCAGATAAGACACTAGCTTCGGAATATTCGTCTTTTAGGGTAGCCACAGAATTCCCTGTTGGTGGTCACAGGGCTCTCGACCCTTCGTCAGCAGGGTATATATACTGACGAAGGGTCCTATATATATTCTGGAACATTCTACAAAGTTTGAAAAATAAAAGTCCCACATTGGTTCAAATTCAAACTTAGTATGAGTGAAAGGAAGGCTGATGGTGTTGAGATGGTTCAAATTCAAACTTAGTATGAGTGAAAGGAGGGCTGATGGTGCTGAGATGTTTCAAATTCAAACTTAGTATGAGTGAAAGGAAGGCTGATGGTGCTGAGATGTTTCAAATTCAAACTTAGTATGAGTGAAAGGAGGGCTGATGGTGCTGAGATGGTTCAAATTCAAACTTAGTATGAGTGAAAGGAGGGCTGATGGTGCTGAGATGTTTCAAATTCAAACTTAGTATGAGTGAAAGGAAGGCTGATGGTGCTGAGATGGTTCAAATTCAAACTTAGTATGAGTGAAAGGAAGGCTGATGGTGCTGAGACGCGGCCCAGCTGGGGTTATAAAAGAGGCTGGACCCGGCCGAGAGGGGCATTTGGGTTAAATTACTTGTTATTCTTGTTCAATTCTTGTATTTTATTTTAACTAAAATTGTTATCTTGCTCACAACTCTCGCGCCTCTGTTTCATTCTTGTAAAATTTTTCTTCATTCTTGAGTAGCAATAAATGTAACACAGTGCAATGAAAAATTAATCCTTTAAGATCATCTTTTCAAACGACCAGTCAAAACTAAGCCCACAGTTTTACAAATATTTTTTATGGATTTTATTAATGATGAAAATCAAGTGACGATACGTTATATCTCTATAAATAAAAGCTCGTCTTATATGGTTAGTATATCTGACTCCGAATCAGCGGTACGCGGTTTCAATTCTTACCAGTCACACTGTTTTTTTTTCTCCTCAAAGTTTTATACGATCTGTTGTTCTTTGACTTTTTATTTCCACTGTCATATTTGTTTTGAAATAAAGCACATAAAAATGTTCAGTGGTTTTAATTACTTTTATCATCAGTGTTTATACTCGATTATTATAGTTTTGTACATATAAAAATAACATTATTTCCACGCGTCTTACTCTCCGTTCAGGGTATCAAAGACTTACACTAAACATTCTAAGAACACAGGAGGGGAAGGGTGTATTCCAAAGTAAAGATATTACCATTCATTTAATGGGTAAGATTGAACGGGGGAAAAGGACCCTCAGTACACCCATTTGAGATTGAATCCTGGCCTCCTGAGACGAATTCAAGGGTAAAAACCACTAGAATAGACATGTATTTCTTTTAAATAGATAATTTCGAGTTCGATTGAATAGCTAAAATGTACTTAATCATGAAGTGTAAAATAAAATTATAACAAAGAATTTTTTTGAATTACTAGATTGTCCCTACATAGCTAAAAATATTTTTTTTAAAATTGGTTAATCTGTAATAGTATTTATGGAATTTTTTTAAAATGTAAATAGACGTGTACAAGGGGATTGGCTCAATATCATCATTTCATGCATGAAGGATAATCCGAAGATTTACATTTCATTTTGTACCGACCGGTGACGCTTTTATTAATACCTTCAGTTGCAAATGTATTGGTTATTAGTGAATTACATGTATAGTTTTAATATTAAAAAGCAAGCTGCTGGGTAAGCAAATGCGTAACGACGTTATTGAAAAACAAAGACCTTCACCACAAGCCAGTGGGATTCAAACCTCAACCTCCTTGTCTTTTGCCCACGTGCCCACCGGCGAGAGTTTTAACACACTATAGAGTAGAGTAACCTTTTACGAGTTCTTGTAGTTGACATTTCAACTAACAAAGCCAACAACTAGCGGAACAACTTAATTGATAGTTTTTTTTACCCCTCTACATAGCGTTTTTTGTTAGTGGTTCTTATCTTATTCATAACGTAAGAGCGCTGTGCTACAGAAATTATTCTAAAGCCAACATTTTATGTTTAATTAAAAAAATTTTTTTCTATGTTCCAACAGTGGCATCAACTATTGATAAAACTTTCTTAGTATTGCAATTTTTGCAAAAGTGCTTTCGCAAATCAAGATTCAACAGATTAAAAAAAGGGAATTACTGGAATTTAAATTGCATAGCTTACAGTAAATTAAAAAGTTTTTTTTTAATTATTGGTTTCTCTACACAAGATTAAAAACATCTCCTCAGAACATACACACATATCATTATTTGTTATTTAAAAAACATCTAAAAAAACATCTAATAGTAAAAGGTATTAATTAAATCAAGTGTTCTCTTGGATGAGTTTTCAGGCATCAGTAACCGGCTTAAGGTGTAATTCAAAATAAATTAAATCATTCTTCAGTAGAAACATAGAGAGTTTAATATTCACATGGTGATATAAACAGTTGTTGAATATCTGTCAAGGAAGTCCTGGAATTTAATGACAGCTTTTTATTTCCATTTAAAATGTTTTCAATCTAATACCACTATGCTCATGATCAATATTCAAAGACTGTTGATGTCACCATGTGAAGAAAATTAGACTTATGTTTGTAATAAAGCAATATTTTATTTCTTTTGGCCAAAAAAAGTTTTTATAAAAAAAACTACTAAAAACACTGGCCATTTCTCACTTTCCCTACATCCCCACCCTTAAAGTTCTTAAAAAACACAATACAAAACAATGTTTATGTTTCGATGTAGTCCTATTTTGGATGACTCCTTTTCACATTTAAGATAATCGTGAAGTTTTCCGGAGTTTCACTAACCAAACTATATAATTAGTTTTATTGCGAGAGAGCGGTAGCTGTAGAATCTAAGGTGTAATTTTCGAAATTGACCTAATCTCTGGTGTCGTGAGAGGTTGAGGTTTTATTCTCAGCTGGGTGCATTGAAATTTGTTTATCACTTGTTTATCACTGTGGTTTTCTTATATCCTATTTAAGCTTATGTGGATGCACTTATTTAATTTATAGTAAGTGCACCCACATTTGAGTAGAAGGAGATTGGAAATCCATTTAGGAAAAACCACCCTCAGTGCACCCGGCTGGAATAGAGCCCCAATCTCCTGATCTTCGGCAGTCTAGTCTTACACGAGAGAGGTGCGTTAGACCATGTGGCCACCGAAGTGGGTGAAAGTAATATTAAAAAAGTGAGATAAATATATATAAAAAGAGACTTCAAGTAAACACGTTAGTGGAAAACTCGCTTTATCACTATCTGCTTAATACTCACGCTGGGGGGGCACATTGTCTTTATGTAAAGCTCATTTAGGGTAGTTTGCCGGTGGTGGGGAGTTCAGGGTTCAAATACCAACTGGGTATACTGAGGGTAGTTTTTCATTATTGGTTTCCCACGCTCCCTACATGCAAATGCAAATATGTTTTATCTCAATTTTACCTTTCTCATGCTTAAATTTATCTAGCAGTTAACATTTATCTCACCACGTCTCCCTACCCGTTAGGATGATACGTATATATATATATATATATATATAGCACGCACGGGTAGTGAGACGCACTGACAATTTTTTATCTGCTTAGTACATGATAAATGATTCCTTAGGTTAACACCAGGTACCAACGTCACACATAAACGTCATGAAAAATATTAGAGATGTAGTACGAACTCAAGGTTTTGTTCTTTTTTGTATAAGAGATGTAAAAAGAAGGATATATAATTATTTCCACAAACATTTTTAATAAAGAAGTGAAAGAAAGAGGATGAATAATTCCTGCAATACAGAACTAGCTCATACTTAAAGCGACCTCATCGGGTTGTTACAACAGGGTTTTCTCAGGAAGAAGGCTTTTTTTTTTNTTTTAGTAGTCTGGGATAAATGTCAAGGTATAAAAAAAAACACGAGAAAACAACCTGATTACGTCTTGACATAGAACGAATTTAATTTCAGATGAAACTAACAAGAGCAATAAAGAAGCAATAGCGAACGTGGTCTAATGTTCCTGTTCTTCTTTCATTGCAATCGTATGGCTCTCTAAATTGTACAGTCGTTTAAAGAAGCAAGTAATACTTGTGACGAGTTAAACAGTCATACGTCAATGTGGCTTCAGTGAGAGAACATAAGTTTATATTTTTTTGGCAGTGAGTGTGTAGTAGGAAGGAAGAGGGTAGAAACTTTTTAGAAACATCGCTTCTTCCCTTTCAAATATGGTCTATAGGTAACTAAAAATGATAACCTCTCAAGAAAACCTATATTTATTTCTTCGAAGGAGGCTTTCAGTAGCAACGCCACTCAATTCTCTCTGCACGTGGTACACTCAAAACAAGAAATTTCACAATAAGACCTCTCTAGTCAAAATTTTCAATGATTAAGTACTTTACACAAATAAAATGTTAGACTGAAAAACTACATTAGTAATAAAAATCTATATTATGTGCTACAAAAGAAGATAAATTAAAAATTTTATTGTATAAAAAGAATACTACTTATTTATAATCGAAAATTAAACAGTTAATTCAATTATCAATGAACATCTTTTGAAGTATCAATTTTTTATCATATAATAATAATTTCATTGCTTTCATCTCATTTGTATGTATTCTGCTAGACTAAACCTGCGTACCAAACATTCAATAATTTTTTTAAATAATGACAAATAAATTAATAAGCTGAGAACAGCAAGTTTTGCCCTTATAGCTCGTGAACTGTCATGATTTAAAATTTAAAATCAACTGATCATCAAAAGTAGCTTGTAATTACATTTGTTCGAAAAGTGACATACTTAAAAAAAATTATGATTTTTAAACTAAAATTAACCACAAAATTAATCTAAATTAGTACTTAATTTGGCTGTGGGTATGACTTATTTTGGAAGTACAATCATATTTGCTTAGTTACTGTAATTTGTGGCATTTTTTGATTAAGATTTGAGAGAATGCCATGATGTAGATTCGCGTTAGTTTTTCATCTGTCCAAGTATAGTATTTTAATATTTATACTTATTACTGTCATAATCTTTTTCGCCAAAGTGCTATATAGTTCTTCTTGAATATTTAATTAGAACTAACCTCAAAGTTTGTGATAATCTTAAAAAATAACATTACTTATATACTTTTTATCCTATAAAATATTCCTTTCAATTAAAAATAAGCTCACATAAATAATGTTAACAGCAAGCAAGACACATTAAATATTAAATGTATTTAGAATTGATAAAAAAACTAATTTATTTTATGCGTATTTTCAGACAAATAAAACTAGTAGTAATAAAGTAACAAACCAGCTTTAATTTTTTCTGTAACTTCTATAGAATTACCTTCAGCATAATATCCGGGAGTTGTTCTTTTTCCTTTCTATTTACACAGTGTTTGACTCCTGCAATCCTACTATGCAATTACCCTCATTTCTGAAGTAACTTCCTTTCGTAATTTAATCAGTGCCTTAACAGAGGATGAAGTAAGTTCTTATAACTCTGATGACATGAAGTTAAATGTGTGTCACTAAATTTTATCTCTTATTTATCTTTCCTTACAGTTTTAGAACTCAAAATATTCTAATGGACGTTGATTTAAATCAACTTCTTTTCGTGTATAAGTTAAATAATTGTGAGTAGAATCTTTTATTGGTAATTAGATTACTAAATTTGTTCAAGCTAATTTTGAGAGAAATCTTCTACCAGTGTAAAATATATTTTTTCACGAGGACATTCTTTATAATAATATGTATTGTTTGATATCCAAGACATTTCTTTCACTGTTTTCATATCATTAGTTTGGCTACCCTTGTGGTCTATCCGTGTATATCAATACTAATGTGGTTCTTATGAACAAGGCACACTTTAAATCAAGAGTGGAAACCCGTTTAGTAAAATCCCCCAAACTCAAGGGTGGCTTCATCCATAAGGACCACAGGGGCCCGGACCCATCAACACTTTTTGAACACAACATTTTTTCTTTCTTTTTATTTTATAACATATTTTGTAAAAAAACATTATTATTAAGTGGAAAACGAGTATCTACACACAATAAATTGTTCTATTCGTTATACAGTATTCCAGTTTCAAGACGATTCATTACTCGCTGTAATCGTCACGCGACTGTAGCAGCTTTTGACACTCCCATGAGTAAATGGAGAAGCTGACATGGGCCAGCCCCTCTCAGAAAAGCCCTGTCGTCCAGTGGGAGATATCTCTCAAGGCCATTAAACTCCGCACTTCCCAGTAGCTCATCGGGCCGGTCTAAGTGGGCCCGTGTTTCGATAAAGATGTTTTACGTTTTGTTTTAGCGTGTATTAACGGGTTTTAAAGAGTCAATAAGTAAGGTGGCGAGTGAAAGTGATTAATTAAAATTAATAAAGTAGATTATTTATTCAAAACTCAGTTATTTTTACTAAAAACTGCAAGAAAAACTTGAAATTAAATGGCTAGGAGCACATCATCCTAGTGACCTTATATTCATGCAGGTGGATGGCAAGAACCAAATAACTTTTTCTCATGCGTCGTTTAGTGAACAATAATTTGTGGTTAGCTGTGAGTGAAAAAAAAACCCCAGAGCTTATTTTATTTTTATTATTTATAATTTGGTTTGTACAAATAACGTCATCACTTGGTAAGTTTAATTCAAAACCTGTATTGTTTTATTTTTCTATTTATATATTTGTTTAGTTTATTTTAAAAATAAAAAACCTAAATGAATTTAATTTAATATGTGGTGGGACAAAATCATTAACGGTAAGCTTTGACCTGGCCCCACCAGAAATAAATATCACGCGCCGCAACTGCCCTCACTCCATTCTTTTGGGATTCAATTTCCCAACTCCGCGTCACCAGATGAAGTTAACACTTTAGTCCACGTGCCCACCAATACAACTCACTCAATAATTGAAAATCTAACATTTACCTATAATGCTATGTAAAGTTAAAACTTTATTCTATAAATAAACTTTTCCATAAAACAAGACAGGTTAATTTAGGTTAATTGAAGCTCTGTCAAGATAATTAATATACAAGGTAAGTTAAATTAAGTATTTGAATTTCGAACTTTACACGAAAAAGAAAGTTTTATTAAAGTTTGAAATTTCTTGCTTACTTATTCTTACTTGCATGGTTATTTTTAGCCCTTTCTATACCTTTATTGATTTTTTATTTTGATATTTTTATTAAGAGCACATTATTTTTTATAAATTCGTAGATAGCCAAATTTGACGAAGTGCGATTTTCAAACTTTATTTCAAGTAGTATTAATAAAAATATAAGTTGTATAAGATTTTATGGATTTAAGTATGCAAATGCTTTTTTAGCATCTTTAGTCGCCAATCTTTTAAATAACTTAATTGATTTCTATAAATTTTGGACCCTTTTAATAATATGGGCTGGATAGGCAGTGAGATGCAATGAAAGAAACACGTTTATTTTTATTAGAGCACTTTTTGCACTGACATGATGGTCTAAAATAAAATAAGATAAAATATTAAAACAGGTGTTCTGGATGTGATCTATCAGTTTAAATCCAAACAAACTTTTTTTTTTTTTGCAGCTAGTGCTGAAACGTATTTTACCGTTTGTCCTCTATGGGTGTGAAACGTGATCTCTTTAACTTACATTACAGAAAACAAATTTAGGGTGTTCGAAAACAAGGTGCTTAGGAAGATATTTGATCCAAAAAGGGATGAAAATATTGAGGAGTGGGAAAGGTTACATAATAATGAATTACATACCCTGTACTAATCACAATACATTTCGAAAATAATCAAGTCTCGCAGATTACGGTGGGCAGGTTCAGCGGGATTAAGAGAATCTTTAACCGTGTTCAGGGTATTGAATGACTAAACCAATGGGAAGAGAGACCATTGAGAAGGCTTAGAGACAGATGGGAGGATAGCATTATAATGGATCTGAAAGAAATAGTCTAATGAGATGGACTGGATATAACTAGATCAAGATAGGGATAGGTGACGTACTTCTGTAAGTGCGGAAATAAACTTTCAAGCTCCTAGTATCATAGAGTAAGTAAATTTTGCTAATAATATAATACTTTATTATTAGTATTATATAATAAGTGTTGATATATGAAAAGTGACAGTTTCAAGTCACGTGCCTCGATGGATTAATGTGGGTGAGGGGTGTGGCTAATGCACTAGATCTTGGCCATTTGACGTTATCTTACTTTTGCTCTCCTAGCTTATGCATGAATTCATTTCTGAGGTGGGGACACCATTAAGGTTAATTCCATTATCCCCAGATGGTGAGAATGATGATGGTGAATGATGATACGGGAGAATGATGATGGTGAATGATGATACGGGAGAATTATGATGTTGAATGATGATATTTGAGAATTATGATGGTGAATGATGATACGGGAGAATGATGATGGCGAGTGATGATACGTGAGAATCATGATGGTGAATGATATGTGAGAATAATTATGGTGAATGATGATACTGAGAATGATGATGGGGAAAGATGATACAGGAGAATGATGATGGTGAATGATGATACAGGAGAATGATGATGGTGAATGATGATATGTGAGAATGATGATGGTGAATGATGATAGGGAGAATGATGATGGTGAAGGATGAAACGGGAAAATAATGATGGTGAATGATGATACGTGAGAATGATGATGGTGAATGATGATACGGGAGAGTGATGATGGCGAGTGATGATACGTGAGAATCATGATGGTGAATGATATGTGAAAATGATGATGGTGAATGATGATACGGGAGAATGATGATGGCGAATGATGATACGGGAGAATGATGATGGTGAATGATGATATGTGAGAATGATGGTGAATGATGATACGTGGGAATGATGATGGTGAATGATGATATGTGAGAATGATGATGGTGAATGATGATATGGGAGAATGATGATGGTGAATGATGAGACGGGAGAATGATGATGGTGAATGATGATACGTAAAAATTATGATGTTGAATGATGATTATGGAAAGCAGAGGAGACCTACAGTTTAACGTGGGTTCCGAACCACGGTGGGGGCCTGGCACTCCACACATTCACAAAGCATGAAAGCACACTCTTTGCCAGAGGTGAAGGAAGGGTTTGGTGATCAGAAATATCTGTTCCGGGACCGGGATTTGAACCCCGGACCCGTAACACAGAAACCAGACACCTTACCCTTCGACCACCAGGATCCCTGATGGATTAATGTGTTAAGATCGTTTTAGTAACTTTTATATGTGTCAACAAAGTTTCTTCCTATATGAATCACACTGTACAACACACACACACACACATACCAGAGTCACAAAAGTAACAACAAAATGATACAAATAAACTCATGCTAGGGGTTAAAATATAATTTCATACCCTTTCATCGACTTGAAGTTTACGACAGAAAAAAATAAATAGATATAAACCTTCTCGCTATATCCCTCCTCCTGTTGAAGCAGTGAATGCGGTGCTGTAACTTTTCCCGCCGCCGCGCCGCGCCGACAGAATGTATGACCTGCCGTTGTTCTCCTAACTCACTTTGATATATATGTAGTGCCATGCGAGCTCTCACTAGGTAGCTAGCAATAAGTCCACGGTGAGAAGTCAACATCTGAACTCTCTCTCTCCACGCTCAAATAACTAACTCCAACCCCTTCCCTTCCTTTTCAACATGACTCCCGAGGGAAGAAATACTGACTTGTATTTGATTCTGTTTGAGTCGGGGATCGTGACACTACCACACGTTAACTTAACATTTTCCTTATTTCGGCCATTTTTTTTNTTTTTTTTTTTTTTTTTTACTGACGGGTCTAACTACCCGTCCGGTACGTATATATATTTATATCAATGGGTAAGGGATGAGCAAATGTACCCGTATTTTAAAGAAGGAAGAAGGGGAAAACATTTAGAAAAAAAAAAATCACCCGCAGTACACCCTGCTGGGCGTTGAATCCCGACCTGTTCATTCCAGGAAAACCAGACTAGATTAGACTTGCATAGCATCATTTTACATCCCCCACACACTTTAAATAAACAAATATAAATAAATTCTTAGCTACCTGCTTCAGTGGTTGAACTGTCTAAGGTGTTACTCTCATGTTAGCCTGCTGATGACTTGAAGATTGGGGTATGAATTTCAATCGGGTCTGCTGGGGGTGGTTTTTTCTAAATAGTTTCACACTATTTTTCTATGTAAATGCGGGTAGATTTCCTCCAAAATTCTTCCTTTCTCATATATACCCCATTAGACTAATTATCATATATGCGTATTGCCAGAATAACTAGTAAGACGTGGTGATAAAAAAAATATTAACATTTTATCCCACATTTTACCTTTTATTTAACTATGGTATTATTTTTTTAATAAAAAATATTTCATCTGCATCAGTGGGAACATGGATAAAGAAGTCAGTTTCGTCTTGCCTGGTTTACCGTTGAAGGAAAGGTCAGGATTCAAATCCCGAATGGGTGTGGACAATGGTGTTTTATCCTAAATAAGTTTTCCACTCTCCCTCCACACAAATCAAGGTATATTTATTCTAAATTAATCCTTCCTCATCCTTACCGGATGGGTGGTAAGGATGAGGTTGATTAAAAACTATAATTATTATTATTTTCAGAATATGATATCTAGATGGAGAATTCCTAACTAAAAAGCATAAATAATAGCTTCGGCTATTTGATTCATTTATAATTATTATTTTTATGAACTCAACTGCTTTGAGGTTAGACTTTAATACACTTGTATTATATTTACTCATTTTGTTAAACCTCATGGTTCTTTAGGTCATAAATAATAATTTAATGAATTTTAATATTTAAAAAAGGTACCAACAGATGTCTCCGGTTGGTCTGAGGAGGGTGTGAGCTGGGTGAAGTCCTCCTGAAAGTAATAAAGCCAGCGTAGTTTCATGATCTTAATAAGTAGTTAGCAAGATTGCTATATTCTAAGCGTTCGCACTGAAAGTAATATTTCAAATTAAAAAAAAAGTGTAAATTTAAATAACTAATAAAAACTGTTTGAATATATTCTTAGGTAGTTTTCTATTTGTATAAATACCGTAAACAGTTTCTTAAAATGGTGTTTGTCTGTAAACCGACCGGGCCTCGAGTGAACAAAATACTGTCTAAAAGATAGCTTTTATGTATTTTTTTAATGTAATTTTTGGAACATCAGTTTAATATAAAAAAACAGTACAAATGGTTCCAAGCGTTTATCCAAGTGGTTCCAAACCCGTCGAGTTTTTCAGGTGTTGAAAATCACTTACTATTTTGTTTTGTCTAATGTAATAGTTGTTTTATTATAAGAGTAATAATCATCATCACGATACACACCCAAAGACTTTTCAAAGAAAAGAAACAACTGACCACATAACCATAAAAACTTATTCCATGTTGACAATAAACGTAATCCCCTTTAGTTTGAATGTCTTGTTTTTCCACAAACGTAAGCTTTGTTTTTACTATTATTAGGTTTTTAGGTTGCTTCGATAGTTTTTTTCCCTCACGTTTTAGGTATTACCACCACCTGGCCTGGTGTGGTCCATGCATTATAGATGTTAAGACCCCTCTCTGTTATTCTTTATTCAATTCTATTATCAGCCCCCTTTTCTCCCTTTCTCCAAAATAAACCTCTTAAACCCTCGTCTCCGAGGAAATACTTCCATCCGTTTACACTTCTTTATTCCATTTCCTTACTTGTATTACTACTTCTGGTTTTACCCATGTTTTTGACTTTTCTTTTATTACATTCATTTTAGCATTTTCCATATACGTGGAACCTTATTGTATTTTTTGTAATTGTACTTATCTTTATAACAGTTTAGGTTTTATTCAACGTAAATTTATGAATTGAAGACTTAATCAAATTTCGGAAATTTGTTTTTTGTTGTGCGATGCGATATAGAAAAAAAATGTTTTATGGCTAAAAGTGTCCGTTAAGTTGTGTAAAGCAATTTCCCCTTTTACACAAACCTCTTTGTTTGCTAAAAAGGATTAGATTATCTTGTCTGTTTTTGTTGTTAAAAGGGATATCGAGAGAAAGAGTGTGTATGTGTGAGAGAGAGAGAAAGTGAGATAAGCTGTGGTCAAGTGTTTACCCTTTGCCAGTGGATCTTGTATTAAAGCAACTTTAGCTAATAATAATTAGTTGTATCCTGCTCGTTGGTTTTTTCACGCAATCTTGCATTCCTCTTTTTCGTGTATTCTACCCAACGTATCCTGTCGCCGATAAAACTTGACGTAGGCTCACAAAGGACTTAAGTAATTCTGGAATCTGCATTGATGTGGTTTCCTATCATTATTTAACAATTTGCGGTTTTTTACACCATGAAAAATAAACAGAAACTTGGATTTTAAAAGAGTGTGTTGTTTTATAATGTTATTAAACAAAAGATGGCATAATCAAGAAGCTGTCAAGACTTTACAATTTATAAAAAAATAAAGAAAGTGTAGTTTTTACCCGACAGCAAAACTGGGTGTGTTTCTTGGTCTATTCAAATTATCCAATAAATTTACTAGGAACATGAATTAGCACGTGGAATACAAACTACAATTCAATTTTCAGTAGAAAAGCCTTTTCTGATAGCTTGAATAGTTAGCATACTAGATATTCTCTCACGTATTTTTACCTATAGTTAAACAGCTGTCTTGTTTCATAGGGGTTATAGATAACTTCAAAATAACTAATAACAAAGTAAAATGCTGACAATGTTGATCACCAAAAATATGCTTATATTTTCTAAAAATCTTTTCCTATGAAAATTGGATTGTAAGTATATAGGAAAGTAACAAAATATATCTTTTCCTCTTTAGTTTTCCATTTTCTACTGAATATTTACAAATGTCACTTTGAAGATTTTGTTTAAGGTTTTTTGCTTGCATTAAAAAAAAGTTTACATATTATTTAATGTAATAAAATAAATAAAGGCTCACTCTTATTTTTTTGCATGCTCATTAACACTTTTGAACTAATAAACCAATAATATTTCAAATTGATTTATTAACTTTATAAAAGTACAGATCGGTTGAAAAAGTTTCTCAAGTTTGTGGAAATTTTACTTTTATATATAAACATTTTTAATCTTGATTACACACTACTTTTGAGAAAATGCTTACAAAATATACTGATAGTTATTTTTATTTTCCATTGATATGAGCTTTAAAAACATGAAAACGTTAATGAAACACACATCATTGTCTTGAATAAATTTAAAAAAATCTAGTAAATATTGATTTTGAAGAACAAATTTTTTTCATAGTTTGCCTGTCTTCTTACTTTTAAAAATGTGTATACATTATGAAGGTCCATTGAAACTAGATTAAATCTATTTTTAATATCTATAGATTTCCTAGTCGACGGGTTTCTTGTATAAACTACGTCAAAACATGTTTTTCATGCTCATATTTTTTACCGAAGTAATATTACATTACTAGCTTCAGTGGCCGAATGGTCTAAGGTGTTTTAGACTGGCCTGCTGAGGATGGGGATATCAGGGTTCAAATTCCGTTTGGGTCTACTGAGGGTGTTTTTCCTCAAAAGTTTCCCACTCTCCTTCTACGAAAATGCAGGTAGATTACCCCTAAAATGTTTCCTTCCTCATATCTACCCCATAAGAGTAATTATCATATGTGTATAGCTTTAACAGGTAATTATAAATAATATGTATAACATGATAGCAAATTTTTGGATTCTATATTTGCAATAGTACTATATAAAATAGTGTTTTCATGAGATTCTTGAAATATTGCTGACGTTGGTGTACACAATTCATTACTAAACACTAGTTTACACACATTTTCAACTAACAGTATCGTTATTCATGTCGTATTTCTAATTAAATTACCTGTTAGTAGAAACCAACCGATAAAGTAGACCTGACAAAATAAATCGTTTATGAGTTATAACTGATGCTTTTGTTGTTGCTGAACCAAATATGCGTAGCAAATTGTAATCAACACAATATATTAAATGATATTAATGATTGTTTCATTCTTGTTTTTGTGATATTTATTTAAAATTGACGCCCTTGTTTGGCACATAAAGCCCCTCAAATCCAACAGAAACAAAGCGAAGTTATCTCTAGGGGAGGCACACAAGCGTTTTTAACTAGGTACATTGTCTAAGGGGTTGGGAAGAGGAGAAGGATTGCTTTGAGGAAATTCCCCCACATTGGCGCAAATAGAAGATGGGGGGGAATTTATAAGAGAAATAACGTGTCTAGGCCACTCCATCCTGCACTCATCTGAAACTTGGACCCCGCAAGATTAGTCTTACGGCTAAGATGGTTCGACATATGTATTGCTAATAACCTTTTTAAAATGATTACCTTAATAATATTAGAGATACCTTAGTGTCATCGCATTGTGTTTCATCAAACCAACACGTTTGTTGGGAATTCTTTTAATTTAAAATTAATTTTGAATACAATAAAACTTTTTTGTCTTTATCCATATGTATGAAACAAAGTGGAAATAATAAATATATATGGTAGCACTCATTCTATTTCCACGATTCTTTTCCCGCTCCCCCCACCCCCAACCCCAGGGGCAATCATTTAAGGGGAGGATAAAAAAAATAAAGAGTTGAATGAGTTGGAGTGAAAGTAATACTTTTGTTAAGGGGTTGAAGGAGTAAAAAGGGGT